>OVBX01004257.1:4770-14975 GCA_900406325.1 Erucastrum elatum
TGTTTCACAAAACCAAGGAAGAGCAAGAGCTAAAGTATTAATCACCGTCGTATATATATATGTATGTATATCCCTTTAATGGTTATGTATCATACCTAATAGTTTCTGGTCTTGCTCTGAGGTTGTGGGATATTCCGCAAGCATCTTTTTACATTCATCTTGCAACTCTTTAACCGCTTTCCTCTCAGCACTTGGGATTGGAGGAAGATCTATGTCCGACCAAGTGGGTAATGTCCTCGCTGCAGCTATAACAGCTCCATCAACAAAAGAATCATCTCCTGATAACTCGCCTGCCATATAGTGTCAACACAGTAAGTTAACTAACATTGCTCCTCACTTCTCCAATATAGTGTGGAAACTAAAGTAACAAACTTACCATCATGGTAATAATCTTCTGGAAGACCGAAAATGTTGAAGATCGATAAGAAAGAATTCAAATGGATACGAGAATCTCCCGAGAAGGGTATAACATCCCACGGATTCTGCAGCAGAGACATACATCACTGCATAAACAAGCAAACTTACAAAGTGAAAATAGTAAAAAAAAGAAAAAAGCATTACCACAGGAGTTGAGAAGCCATATCTTTCCATCAGGATATCGTTTTTCTGGCCTGGCATGTAGTTAATGGTCATCTGCAAAAAAGAACATCAAATTTGAAATCTTGCAATAGATTAAGCAGTTAAGTGAAGGCTGACATGCTGATTGGAAGATATGAGTCGTCCCTTACCTCTTCGCCTTTCTTAATTGCCTGACCAGCATTTGACATAACCTCAAGGATACGATCTTTGGGACGCCAATGTAGAAAACAGTTTGGTTCAAACGAATGGTTTAGCATATCTGCAGAGAAGATGATTAAACCGGCTTAGAACCGTGAGATTTGTAACACATTAATGATAATAATAACACTTACCAGCATAAGGAATCATCATGTTCAAGTCTTGAACCAACGCACCGACCCTAGTTTTCATACTAATGCATCTTGTCTGCGCGATACTAACCGCCCATATGAACCTTTCTGCATCTTCAGCAAGCCTTTTGATCTTGAGAGGAACACCTGAATGCTTTTTTTTTCGAAATACAGTATATGTCAATGAACAAAACATAAAACAGACATAAACACAATGTCGTCTGAGATATGTTTACCCAATTCTTTTCCCAGAACTCTAGGACTCGTTTCTGTTGTTGTCTAACAGTTGAAACAAGATCAGGATCTTGAAGCTCCGCAAGGTCTTCCTATAGCAAACAAAACAAAAAAACACAGAAAATTAAGAAATTCACCAATGCAAACCTCAAGGAATCAGTTCAACAACAATGATTAGACTAAATCAAACCTCAGTAGCTAGAAGCAAGCTGCTACACTCATTAGCAGCAGGCAGAAAATCTCCATAGAGTCTCCAGAAATGATCTTCCCGATCAAATGAGAATAGCAGAAGACACGCTAACCTGAGATCCCAATCTCTCTGTAAACACACAAACACATAAACAACATTACAGAATAATCATGAAACCAATAACAATATATAACTTCCAAATTATTACTTCAGGATCAGTTGAGTTGATGATATCGAAAATGGGATGACCAATAGGAACAATGTCAGGGAAAAACATCCAAGGGTGCTTCTGTCTGATTGTTATCATCAACTCATGAGGAATCTCCATTATCACCTGACACAAGATTTTAAAAAATAAACAATCAAATGAAAGAAAACTAAAAATAAAGTTGTGAACTTTAAAGTAATAAGAAGAAGACAGACTCTAGCACGACGGCGAGGTTCAATATCCTTAGAAGCATAGACACCAAAACCATCAGGGCCTTCCTTAAACTCGACTCCGTAAGCTCTCACTCTTCGAACATATCCAATTTTGTAGAAATCCGGATCTGCTGGCTCCAACTAAAGTCAAAACAAGCTCTGAAAGTTACAACCTTTATCCAACTCATATGAACGTTAAGATAATGTTTCATCCTTTACCTCGGAGAAGGAGGATTCTTCGGAAGCAGGGGACTGAAACAGAGGGAAAGGTTGTGTCTCGAGAGAAGCGACTTTGATGGGTTTTACACTGTTTTGTCTCTCTCTTACGAAACTGCTTCTGGGTCTTGGCGTTGAGACGGTTCCGTTGCAGAAACCCTTTTGTCCGGACGGAGAAAATATGAGGAACTTAGACAATTATAGAATAAAGAACCGAAGAGAGAGAGAGAGATTAAGGAACCTGAGGTTTGGAGATGAAGGTGTTGATCAGGTAGTGAAGAGAGACGGGAGAAGCCATTGTTCCTCAACTTGAAATGGGTTTAGGAGAGTGAGGGGGGGAGACAAAGATCGTTATCCTTTGTTTTCAAGTGTTGGATTCTGTATAGATATATTAGAGTTATTTTTATTTCGTGTATCAACAAAGCTTTCATAGCTCAGTTGGTTAGAGCACCCGTTTAGTAAGCGGGAGGTCTTGAGTTCAACTCTCAATGAAAGCATTTGATTTTTCATTTTGTTTCTTTTCTTTTGTCAGTTGCTTAAGCATTTCTTTTGTCAGTTGCTTAAGCATGTATCCGAGTTATAGTTGTTGAGACAAAGCTACTATTCAGTATTGTGAAAGCGATTGTTCATCATACGCCAAATAACTACTAAATGTATTACAATGTTTTGGGTTTCGTAAAGCTTTACCAAAGAAATTTTGCTCCATCTCCATAGATTCGTTTCTACTTTCTTGTTATCCTTACTGAGCATTTTCCCAACATTCTCAGATATAGAGGGCTATGGTTCGCAAGTCCAGCTATATCCTTGTAAACTTCACATGAAGCACATGAACACACTTATCAACTAACTAAACTGGCATAATTTGGAATCTGTTTTCTTTGATACTTTGGAGAAACACTACGGTATTCAGATTGAGTACATATGTTTCCTGTTGATGATGTTGAGGTTCAAGCTTTAGTTAGTAACAAAGGTATGTTCTCTTTCTATGGAAATGGTGGGATCACTGGACAAAGAAAAGATCAATCACCTGGGACAATATCAGAGATTCCTGTTGTTCAAGTTGATCCAGTGTTTGAAGGGTTAGTTGGTGGAGCTCGTAGTTTAGCGAAGTGGACTATGGCTGTACCTGTGGGTATATTTCTATTGGATGTGAGACGTTGCACGAAAGCGGTTTACCAGGTCAGCACGAAAGAGAAGGGAATTGGTGGTGAACAAAAGGAGTTCCCCTACAATACTTGTGGTTCCCAAATAACTCTTCACGAGCTATTAAGTATACATCAGAGAAGAGATGCGTTGATTCTTTAGCATCATATGATTGAATCTTGGTCGGTAAAACCACTAAAACTCAACGAGGAGAAAGAGATCAGTTAAGAAAAAGATTCACTCTCGTTCCAGAATGCTAGAACAGATGAATATCAGTAGATTTCTCTTCTGAAGCTTTTTGTATAGTTGTGGTTAAAAGAGTGTGCCTATTTAATTATGTGATGATTTTATGAACTATTTTCAGAAGTATACTAATAAAAGGCAAAGATTCAAAACATCAAAGCAGAGTTAAAAAGCAAGAGCCAAGAAGTAAGGAAAGTACATCTTATCTTCCTGATTTATCTATGTACTCAAGTCATCGAAAGAGCCAAAAGGGTTCTCGATCTCCGCAGTAAGTCATGTAGAGTAACCCATCTTCATCTTTGTGTTCTTCATAGATTGAAGACATCTCTTCATAGTTTGAAGAGATCAATGCAGCTGTTAATAAACCAAAAAGAGACCAGTGAGACCAACTTTGGTGAAAAATGATTCTTATATTATATGGGTGTTCAGATTTTACAGCCCTTACAAGTTGGAGGCAGTAATGTATTATTGACAATGACTAATATCTCAGCTCCAAGCTTGATTCTTTTGCGGACAACGTATTTAAACTGGCCAACGGTTAGGTCAGCAGGGACAAGATACCTAAAAGAAAGTGATAGAACATATCAGTGTTAATTAGATTTAAGTATAAGTTTCATTATAGTTAATATTACAAAGAGAGATAAAAGAGATGAGTTTATTTACTTATTCTTGTCACTGTCAGGAAGTTTACTTTCTCCAGCCTTTTCCATAATCACCTACATATTTCAGTTTCTAAATTAGAAGACAATAATGATTATCTAAATTTAGATAAAAGAATAAGCATAATGCGTACAGGGATTCTGTCAGGGTACTTACTTCTCTCTGAGTCGAGTAGCTTCAGCCATCCATCCTTGCTTCTGTACAACAAACAAAAAAAAGGATTATAATCACAAAGCAAAGCATCAAACAAACATAAGAACAAAGCTACCATTTGGTAAAGATTATGTAATCAAAAGGGTTAAGAGACTATTTAGGCTTGCTTTAGTCTAATTTTACATTTCTAAAAGAACGGGCACAAAGAGAGAGATAAACAGCAGAGAATGTATCAAAATAATATAAAAAAGCCAAAAAAAATCTATTCTATAAACACAAAGTTTTGAAAAAAAAAACACGAAGCAAGTTTTCCAAAGACTTATGATCAGAATCAAAAGCTAAAAAACTTTTGTTCATTAAAAAAAGGAAGAGGGAGTCAGCGACGAATATGCAGCTAAAAGAAGAAGACAGGATATGATGAGAGACTAACCGAGAGGATTAGAAAGCTTTAAGGAACTCTTAGCCATGACGATTGGATTGGAGTTTGCAAACTTCAAGCAAGCAAAGACCATAATTTTGAAAGTATAAACACGATCGATTATTCAGTAAAAGAAGAACCCTAGAACAATTCTAACAGATTGAGAAAGAAACATACCAAAGAAGAAACTGTATACTATTTGTCCAAACTAGGGCTAGTTGATGAACAAGGGTTTGTAGTAGAAAAAAATGTAAGTTGAAGCGGTTATGCGAGCAGGAAAACGAAATCTGTTAGGTCGTTGCTGCTATGATACCAAAGTCATGAGACCAAAAACAGCATACAAAAGCATATTAGGGAGATCAGATTTAATTTTTTACCTAAGAAAACTAAATAATAAAAATGTTATTATAGGCTTTTACAAAAAAAAAATGTTATTATATGCTTGGTGGATAAAAAATGCAAGATGATTATAAGTAACCATTGTTTCCTTGTGTTTCGCAAACAGAAGGTCATTTGTCATTCTCTTGATTCAAACAGTCCTCTGTTGTTTCTTCTGCAGAGAACTTATTCAATTTATCTATAGATGCTAAAAACAAAAAAACAAAAAAAATATTGCCAAATATACGTGTACATTAATACATGTAGCGAGAATATACACTCAAATCTCCAAACATTAAGCCAAAACTACATTAATACATGTAGCGAGAATATACACTCAAATATCCAAACACTAAACCAAAACGCGGACTTTCTAATAGCAGGTGTTGGAGATGGATTTGGCATCCCTCTACAAGGCCCATCGAACAATGGTATTTGGCCCCCTAGAACTAACGATCCAACGGCGACCCGTTCAGCCCACGGATCGATCGGCTTTTCAAGCCGGTTGATCGGCGCGACACCTTTAGTCGACCAAACCATCCGTTCGGACGATTGACCCAACGAACCTACAATCAACTCAAAAGCCCATCTCACATGGATTGGGCCAGGTCTCTAGGGCGAACTATCCTTAGGGCGAACACAAGAGAACAGATTAAGACTATAAAAGGAAGACATAAGGGAACAAGAAAGGGATCCGCAAACAGACACTAAGACACTGACGGCAAGATCTAGGGTTTACAACCAATCGCCTGGCTTAGTGTTTCCGTCGGAGTCTCTTAAAAAAGCTCCGACCTTTCTTTCTTTCCAAAGTTCACTTGTAATCTTGTTCACTTTCACATACTGATTAATAAACGTCTTTGCAAGACCCACAAAACCGAGTTCATTTTACCATCAACCGTTCAACCAAACTCGTACTCAACAGCAGGCTTAGGCTTATCTATCACAATATATCCAACGAATCTGGAAAAGCTATGATGTTTGAGCTTATCTATCACAACAACAACACAATACTCCAAAATGATTTAACTGAAACACATACTGAATACACAATTTTGGAACACAATACTAACGAATCTGGATTCTGGCATACTGAATAGAACAGAGAATTTGAGCTCTTTCAAGATGCTGGGTATGATTAAGCTGCGAGCCTGCGATCAAAGAAATGAGGATATAGCTCTTAGTACTTCCATGTCAAAGATCAAAAGATGGTGAAGATATTAAAAATACCTCTCTGGACAGTTGTGTTATGAGATTCCGTAATCTCTCAAGACTCGCCGGAGGTTTGAACCTATTTCATTGCTATCGATTGACGTCGTTCTATGGAGGTTGTAGAATGTGGTTGGACATAAGATTTGAGGAAGGTGTTTATATAAGAGGATAAACCAACGAAGGTGAAACAATATAATCTAATAAATAAATGAGTAAAGAACGGTACTGAATGAGAAGAGAGAAACTGAGAAGTTGCAAAGAATTGGAACGGTGAGGGTGAAGTGGAGAAGTCGTGACGATTGTGATTTGTGAGGAGAAATGTGTAAAAAATGATCTGATGTGGCAATTAGAAGCTGTGTGATTGGATGATTTTTTTAGCCTATGTGGATAGGTTCAATGAAACTCATATCCCCTTTTAGTACTGTAAGATTTGCACGTACGGGTCGGTTCGGATATAACACATTGACTTTGATCGGTTTTGTATCACATCATAGAACTCATAAAGCAATCATATATTGTTCGGATTCAGATTATATTGGATCAGTTTCGATATACCTGAGATAAAATCTAAAATTTAAAAATAAAACATAAAAGTATACTTATTTATATATAATTAAGTATTTAAGGTAGTTATTCAATTTTTAAATACTTATTGTTAGATACCATATCAAAATAAATATGAGAGTGAATATTTAGTATATATTCATGTTTTATATAGTTATATTGTATATTAATTTAGACATTCAGATCGGTTTCTTCGAATATTTTTTGGATTTTTCTGTTTTTTTTTTGGTTTTTCGGGTTATTCCTTCGGATTCAGTTAATAACATTTCGGATTTAGTTATGTTTTGAACCACCTTACAAGATCCATTGGAGAATTTTTTACATTTCGAACCGGATACGAATTTCGGGTTATGTATTTTATGCCCATGCCTACTTCAAGGTTTGGCCGTGGAAGTCGAATCATCCACAACGCAAGATAATAAAATTTTGAATGCACATGGGATAAACCGTATTTACAAGGTTAATTTCCCACATTTTCGTGAGGCTCTTGAAATTTTCTGCATGAATGCTTTTGGTCAAAAATTCCCGTATTATGGGTTTTCAAGACCTTGCTAGTGAAGTTACATACCTTTCTAGTGAAGTTACATACCTTGCTGGTAATCTCCCTTTGGGTCTAAAGGTTATGGGATCCTATTTTAAAGGAATGCTAAAGAAGGACTAGGAGGAGGAACTACCAAGGTTAAGAACTAGACTTGACGGAGAAAAAGAAAGTATTTAAAGTTCAGTTATGATGCCTTATGCAATGAAGATCAAGCTTTGTTTCTTCATATAGCCTGCTTTTTCGATGACCAACATATTGACAAAGTGGAAGAGTGTCTTAGTCTAGTAGAGAATTGTTGTAAAAAAAAGAATTCAAACTAAATTTTAACTTACAAATAACCAAAAACCAAAAGTAACTACATTATCCTATTTGATTCTGGTTTGATACTGATGTATCCAAACCTAAAAATATTCATATATTTATTCAACTAATTATATTATGACACATATAAAATATATAATATTAATCATGAAAAAATAAATATCGATTTATAAAAAAAAACTTAACATCTGCATAGGCGTGCGGGTCAATCTCTTGTCTCTATTATTAAAACTCAAGTACAAAATTGAAGTATTTCGAGACATAAATTGCAGTTTAAAAATGATGTTTGTTTGGAAACATGTATAACAATATTAAATGAAAATTATTTGGAAACATGGATAGCAATATATTTACTTCATTTTATTTACACATTTAGTCATTGCATTTATAATAAATTAGGTATTTGCTTCTTGTATTTTTTTATTTACAGATTCTACCACTACATTTAAAATTAATTTTAATTTATTAATTATAATTCCAAACTTATCTAAACAAATTGATGTCTCCATATAGTGATCATTATTAATATTATAAAATTACTACTAAATCTAAATCTAAACTATAATAAAAGGAGAATATAAGCTATGGAAAGTGTCAACGTCTGCAAGGAAAATCAGCTAATACAAATACATCTTTCTGCCACGTCACAAACGCTTTATCTGTCATTTGGGCTTATTATTTTTTCTTTTCTTTTCTTTTTTATTCATTTTCTCTAGCCCATTAGAGCCCAGTTTTCTCTCCTCCTTCCTGTATTGCTATTCCTCTTCGTAGCTTCCTCTTCCATTTCCTTGCTTCCTCTAATCCATCTATGTGCAATCAAATCTCCCTAAATCTCATTTATGGCTCCCTTTCGTCTTCCTCTGTCTGAGTTTCTTTATAACTCTCTCTTTTATAGATTTTGTAACACAAAATTGTATACACTCTCTCAAGCGATGAATTCCGGCAATCTTATCTCGAAGCAACTAAACGGAAAGGACGGGGTCTCCTCCGCCGAGCCGATCAAACATATCGGCAAACCCGGTGTCTCCTCCACCAAAGCTGTCTCTGACGTTCCTATCTCGAAGGAACCAAACGGCAATGCCGTTGTCAGCTCCGACGTGACGATCAAACATACAGGCAGAACCGGTGTCTCCTCCGCCCAACATAGATCGACTCTTTGAGTTTCCATGAAGCGGTTTATCCTCTCTAACCTCTACATCTCCCTAACTTTATTCAATTCTTCATCAAACAGATGAATCTTCATCTCTAAAACTCTCATCGATTCCTCTACCAGGCTCATCTTACAACATCTCCTACATTGATAACATCACTGTGTTCAATAATTTCGTCATAATATTATTGGATTGTAGTTTCACCATCGTCTATGATTCCATGATACATATATGGATTCACATGTTCTTATTGTGATTTACAGGTTAGGTTAGTGCGTATGATGGAAAGACTAAAGTCAAAACTAGGTTTACAGCTTCACTAACGCATAAAGATCCAGATGCTGGGTCTGATCCCTCTGCTTGATTTCACATTTAACGACATCTCAAGCAAATTGAAAACGTAAGGATCTTTTCTCCTTATTTATCATGTTTCGTCCTCAGATTATTGAAAACCATCTGTTGGTAACGTATGTGTGATTGCCCTCCAGATATTCGATGTCTGATTGGTTTTTTTTTTCCACTTATCGTTTGTAGCTCAGATAAGAAGATATGGGTTCGCATGTGCATTACTGCTGCATGTAGGAGCTGGATCATTCTTTCTCCAATAAATTCGGGCTGAGACAAAATATGTACACTCCAGTAAGCCTTAGTCCCCTACTTTCATGTGTTTTTTTAATAGTTCTTCTTCTCTTTTCAGTTCTTGCAGGCGCTCTTTTGGTATTTGTAAAGAAAACATTCTTACCAAATGCATAGCAAGCAATTTATTATTGAGCATAATCATAGTGATTGCCACTCGATTTCCCATTCAGTTGACAATACGATTTAAAAATAATTGCCACATAATAATTGCTTGCAGGAATAGCCATTACAAGATATGCTTTGGGTTTTGGACGGTGAAGTTGTTTTAGAAGATGGAGGTGTGATGCCATTGTTTCCCAATTTGTGAAATGGGTAATGCATGCTATGCTGGCACATGTAGTTTCCAAGTCAAAATGCATTGTTTTATTTCTATGTTATGGTAAATCTAAATATCATAGTCAAATTAGTCGTAAGCGTTATCCTCTTTTTTTTTTACCTCAGAGCACAATGGATACTCCTTTGACTATGGGAGGTTTTTTTCATCAATATTTGCCAAGTTTTTACTTAGCACAGCGGTTCACAATAGGTATATATGTTCACTTGCATTCTCTTTCTTAATATTGAATAAATCTTTATTACATACTAAACTCAGTTGTTGCATAGTTTGATAGTGATCTTTACCAAAAAATATTGCACATACGCAGGAAAAGCTTTGTGGTTAAAAGTATGAGACTGGTGTTTGCGGGTTAGGGACGTCCGGTGCATGGATGAGCTGATTCTCTTAGTCCTGGAAGTGGACTGTGGAACAGTGCTAGAGTTGTACCTTCATCTCCACGTCTCCTTACGGTCCGTTTTTCATATGCTTTTACTTTGTTTC
>OVBX01004258.1:490-14973 GCA_900406325.1 Erucastrum elatum
TGCAAATTAAACTAAATTAATATTAGAATAAATCCGGGCGTAGCCCGGAAAACACCCTAGTAATTGTAGAGACTTTGAAATAATGAGTAGGACCGCGTAAGGATAATTAAACATAAATTAACTCCGTATAATATATAGTTATGTACCACACTACATCATATAACTGGACCCACTAGTTTTTTTTTTTTTGGAGTTTCATTTCTTCACGCTAGAGCTATAATATAAGAGTAATACATAAATAAAAATAATTAAGGGTTTACAATCATAGTGGACTCACTTGGGTTAACATCATAGGCTTACTTTTATATTTCAAGTAAATATCCGATTCACAATTTAGTCTTATTGCTTTACGGCTTGGGTAATGTTAAAAATAAGGTATTGCGAAGCCACATCAGGATAATCTTGAAGCATATGCCAGAATGTCTCCATGGATATTCCTTTTCATTTACCCAGTTTGTATATAATTTTGTGGTAAAAGCATATATTGTAGTAACTATTGATGAATATTATTATTTAGCAAATTCGTAGTTATTCTTTTGGGTTAAGTAGCCAAGACGAGAGACTATTGACGAAGTACCTGGTCAGAAAATCTTAAACTGATGAAGCCAAAACAGTGTTGAAAAGTATACAATATAGTAGAAAACTACAAAAGTTTATTCTTTGACTCGTTCAATATATCATATATTGCATATTATGAATCCATTCAACCCCCTTTTCAATGAAGTATTCACTAACTTTGAATTGATCGTTTAGATATCTTCATTGCCATGTAGCTGGAACATAAACAATTATGTGAATGTATAAAGTAAATTTAGTCTGATATGGATGGAAAAAAAAATATTATAGCATCAACCTGAGATCCAGGGTTAATTTGCTGAATACTGAAAAAAATATTAGTGTTTGCAGTAAGAGGGTAGAAAGAGATAAGAAGAGAAAGGAGAAGAGAGGGGATGATATGGTTAGTTGGCATGAGACCTAATTTTTTTTAGTTATAAATTTCCCTAAATTCTAATGGTTGGAGGTAATAAGTAAAGTCCGTCTCTAATATATGACATTTGCATATGGACATGACTGTCCGATTCAGTTTTCTATCTGCCAGAATGGTACATATCTGATTTGACTTTTATTGAATGCTATATATTTTTTTTTGAAACACGAATGCTATATATTTTCAACAATTGTTAAGGTAAGAAGATGTACAAGTAGCCAAGTAGGCATGGTCTTTTATATCAGGTGTAGTTTAGATTCCGTGATTTTATAAACATAAGCTACCAAAATAGAGACTTGTTCAAACAATATAAAAGATTTGCGAGTTGCAAATGGAGGTAGTTTTGATAGAAAAAAATTATGAAAGAGACTTGCTCAACTGATGTAGCTTCAAAACGAGCTCTGTCTAATTCTATACGTTATTAGTTTTGGTTTGCTTATTGTAGTTTTCCTTCAGGCCGTCTGTGAAGTTTAGCATGTACATTTGGCAATATGACATCACGAGTTATCATAGAGATCGAAAGAGCTAGTCGTGTGATCCTAATTGATGGATTTAAAACAATTCTTATATGTGTACATGTTGTTCTAAACTGTCTCAAACTTGATCGGTGATTTAAAGATAAAGGTGACACTGTCTTCGAAGGTTACAGTGATTATAAGTTACCTTAAAACGTTATTGTTTAACGAGAACATATAACTGATTTTCAAATCTGATATCGACAGACCAGTAGCCCAAGTTGTGAACTGGTGGTAGGAAGAAAATCCATACTCTATATCCAAATAATTGCATAACGAATAAAGTGATCCACTTTTTTGTTTGTTGTGAATATTAGTGATTGCATATATCAGGAATCCATTCAGTCAAAATTTGGCATTATCGTTTAGATTCTACAATTTTCACGTGGTTAAAAGCATTTTCTTTAATAGAAAATACATATAAAACTTGGTGTAACACATAAAGCTTGGAAGAGTTTGTATGTTTCTCTACAAATAAACTCGGTATGAACGATATACAGTATTTTTTTTAAAAGGAAATTTGGATTCAATTTTTTTCTTTAAAAACAGCAAAAACTAGTATATAATGTATTTTTTTTGTGGTTTGATGATGCAAAAACAAAAGAGGGTTGGTGGTATGAAAAAGAGTCACTGTCGTAAGGATGTCGAGTGTAAAGGTGAAAGACCTCCTCCGTTCGTTTGCTTTGCGTCATGGAATACAATTCGTGCGATGTATGTTTCTCTTTTTTCTTAGCGTTCAAATTGATTACGCAAACTATTATACATCACATGTACTTAAAATAGTAGAGTATATATTAACCCAACACTTTTGACAAGTGGGACAAAGAAGAAGCAAGAAATCAAGAAACCGTATCAGAAGAATGAGGTCAATAAAAGAGAAGACATTCTTTGTCCTTTTCTATAGAAATCGAACGTCAAATACGAAAACATCCCAACTTAATCACAACAAACACCCGATGGATGCAGAGTCTCCTTCCAAAATATATTTATTTAAACGTGTTTATTTTTTTTTTTGGTAGGATTTATTTAAACGTGTTTATTGTAAGTTGCTTATAGATTCTAAACCGAAACCAAGTGATACAACACACAAACGAAGAAGAATCCTCCTTATGGTTTAGTTAGAATCTCCAGTTCTCCACAATGTTTTCGAATAATGGGCCTTTTGTGTTTGACTTTTGGATTTAAATTGGGCCTTCTCAAGTCAATAACAAAGGCTTTTGAAAGACGGTAGATTAGAAGGCCTAGCAAGGCCCACGAAAAGCGAAGCGGGAGAGAGAAACCCTAATCAGTCGTCTGCTTTTATATAAAGCGAAAACATTTTGATAGTTGATACTCTTACATACATCAAAGATAAAGACGGTTTTAAAAACGCTGATTTCTTGTAGCAATCTCTGTTTATATCTTGCTTGGATTATTGTTCTGTCTAGGAATATTATTTAGTTAAGTTTGTGTGTTTGATGTCCTGTTTGGTTACTTGCTGGAGAAAGTGATGATAAGGAATTGTCGCCCCAGTCTTATTTGCATTCATTTGCAACATGGTGATTGACTATTTTCGTCTGATTCTCTCTCAATATGTATTTTCAAAATAAAAAATGATTTTCATAATTCATTGTTATTGTGTTCTTAATTGGAACTTGGAAGTGAAGAAAAGGCATTAATTGTTTTGTGACACCCAGTCTGATCTGCTTTTGGCAGAATGAGTGATTTGCCATGTCCTCTGATCCTACTTCAACTATAGAATTGTGTTTTATGAATGTTTGGAAGTATGCTGGTTTCCTGCAATCAATGATGAATAAAATCGTCCATATTTAATGATAATCCCATGATTATTAAACACTAGATCACCATCTTTCGGCTGAGGTTGCAGTTTACTCTTCATATGTTTTTTTCCTTTGAGAAATTTTTAATGGTATTTGATGTACACTGTTAGGTTTTTTGGTTTCTCTCTTCCTAAGTTGCTGGTTACTCTTCATATCTCTTTATATTCTTTTTGCAGGCCAATTGGGTTGTTTTTGTCAGCTGTATATTTTGGATTTCATTTTTCGAGGTTGGAAGATAACTAGTAATGTCTAGTTACAATTTTATGTAGTTCATTCTGTTTTTAAGATTGTAAAATTGTATTCTCTTTCAGTATATATTGAGAGGAAGAGATAGCAGTCAGCTTTATTGTTATGTGGTTGCAAGTTGCAACTCTGTTCAGAAATACAACAATTGTTTTGATAAATATAACCAATATAGTTCAACTCATAAATATACAAATATCTAGGGATAAACATGTTCAGGTTAATTATAGTTCTGGGCTATGATAAACATGTCCAGGGTTAAGTATAGTTCTGGGCTAATACATCTTTGATTTAACATTCATAACTATTGAAATATTCTAGAGGCTGCTCTTAACATAACATTTTTTGGGTACTTTTTTATACTAGTAAACACACAATAAATTCATGCTTCTTAAAAGATTTGTTTGCTTGCATAATGCCTGGATGTTAGTTTGAAAATTTTAGAATCAGTAGTAGTTATTATTGTACCACAAATGTTGATTGAAAGACCGTGTATTGAAAACTTCTGAGAGATACATGCAAACAAGGACAAGTACTGACAGAAAGTTTCAGTTAAAAAGGAGTTCATTTTTTGCATTGTTTACAATGAAAATTTGATGGGACATTCTAGAAGTGATTTTTTTTGTATTTTCTGGAATAACTTCTCGAATATCTTT
The DNA here is from genome assembly GCA_900406325.1 of Erucastrum elatum. Taxonomy (NCBI): domain Eukaryota; kingdom Viridiplantae; phylum Streptophyta; class Magnoliopsida; order Brassicales; family Brassicaceae; genus Erucastrum; species Erucastrum elatum. The sequence continues at coordinate 4,713 of OVBX01004258.1, forward strand.
TGTTTTGTCGAATCTAAAATAACTGTGCCTTTACAAACACAAAAAATTGTTACACACTGATTCTCTAAAATACAAACAGTTGTTCTTGTTATTGTAAAGAGCATGGATAAGAACATCTAGCGCTAGGGATTGACATCAACAGAGCTCTTTCTGTATCTCCATCCATTCGTAGTTCGATCAATTTGATCAGATACTCCATGAAAACCGAATCACATGGCAAGGTGATTGGTCCACTGGTTGGGAGGCCGAATTCTTCTTCAGAGATCCTTAAGAGCTCTTGGAAAACAGAATTGCTCAGGTAACTTAATGGAAAAGCAAAGCGTGCTTTATCCGCCGTGTAAACCACAAAACAACCCTTTTCTACTGCTTTTGAGCTGCTAGGAGAGGTACTTGATCTCTGGAATGAGATTCTTTTTTTACATGTCCATCATTATCATAGGAACGCACCATTTTTGTGACCGAAAGTTTTCATAGTTAGATATTTCTTAGCGAAGAGACCTTTTTTTTATCAACTTTATATGAAAGCATGAGCACAAGTGATTCTGAAGTTGTTCAGTTTTCCTTGTTTGCAATAGAAGTTGATTTTGATGACAAGAGACGAAGAGAATAATTTGCATTTCTGTGTCTATCTAATAATACAGAAACTGCTACACTCTAAAATACAAGCAAATGTTGACTACTACTTTGATCTTGTAGTTGCAAAGAGCATTGCGAAGAACATCTAGCACTAGAGATTGACATTAACAAGGCCTTTTCTGTATCTTCATCCATTCGCCGGTGGACCACTTTGATAAGATACTTCAAGAAAACAGAATCAAATGGCAATGTGATTGGTCCTTCCGTGGGGAGGCCGAACTCTTCTTCAGAGATTTTCAAGAGTTCTTGGAAAACAGAGTTGCTGAGGTAACTTATTGGAAAAGTAAATCGGGCTTTGTCCACCGTATAAACCACAAAGCAACCCTTCTCTACTGACGTTGAGCTGCTATCACTAGAACTCGACCTCTGAAATGAGATCCTTTTCCTGTGGAGGGCTGCTCTTTGTTGCCATTTCTTGACCATCTTGATAAGCGTCTTTGTGTTCATTATCATTTTCTGAAAAGTATTTAATCCGAAGAGTAAGAAAGAGAACAGATATATGTAAGTTCTGATGTAGAGCTCTCTGTGAATGATAGTGTTATGAATGATGGAAAATACCATTGCCTTGTTTCATTTTATAGAAGGAGAAACTATTAGTTTTCGACAGGCTTTATGACAAGCTCCTGAGATACGATACCTAACCAGACACAACACATGCCTATGTTTCTACTCTATCTGATCAATGATGGTCCCAAGTTGGCATAATCAATTGTGTGCAAAACAAATTGTGGATTATACTGTTTATGGTGAGAAGACATGATCATGTGGATATGAAAATTGAAAGATTTATATTTATATGACAAGAGTTAGTTACAGTATATTTAAAAAAATTGAGAACTTGTATATATACAAGAGAAACCAAAAAATACCAAACTCATGCTTCTTTACACCGTTTTCTATTAGCTAAACCAATGTGATCACAAAAATAATAGGTCAAGAAGTTATAAGGAGACAACAAATCTGTGGTGAAATCAGGGACAAAGTTGTGGTTACAATTATGATCAGAGAGATAGATAGACACAAAGAAATACATGTGTTGTTGAATCAAAGACGACGATTCTTATGGAGACATCTCGTATCTCTATTAGTTCTTGGCCCATTCATAGGGACAACTGGTGAATTCCTTTGATTAAAAACTTAAGTTACGTACGTTGCCGTTTTTTATTACTATTGTGTACCTATAACCTTGGTGTGACTAACAAATGATTTTGAATAGAAGTAAAATTTCTTAAACCAATAACAAATAAATTTTACTACTATAGTTTTAATATTTATTGAACAAAAAGCAATGGTCTCAATTTTTTTTATAAATATTTCGAATTCATCTACCAATCTCTGACATGTTTATTTCAAGAACGAGACTCAAAACATTTTTATTATAATGTTTAAAACTTCAGTGCGGCAGATGCTTTCAGGCTTACATGCATTATGCATATAGAGGAATGAATTGAATTCAATGATATCATGAATAAATGCAGATCTAAGCTACTTTTGCATCTAGACTCTATGCTTGCATCCTTGTTTAAGTTTCAAAGCTTGAAGGGTTCATATATACTGAAAGATAACTACGGACATATCCTACACATTACACCAAAAAAAAAAAAAAACACAGACATATCACAAACACAGCTTGAAGTAGTCGTCTCTTGACAACAGTCTGAACTTCTTCAAACAACTAATTTGATCACTGATGAAATCGCACCCAAGCTTCTCTAACTCCATGTGATATTCAAGATGATCATCGAAAGCAGCGGTTTTCTCCATCTGATTTAGGGCTAACCGAGCAGCTATCCTCTGGCTTCTGATATCAGTGTTCCTATGATCGATCTGTCTCTTTTCTTGCACTTTCTCTCTCGCCTTTGCGATCAAGTCTTTGAAACTACTGTGGTCTTGATCCTCAGTCTTGTCACGGCCTGGTTTCGTTGTAATAACCTTGGACTTCCTCTTTGTCACATGAAGGGTCGCAAAAGATAGCACCGGTTTGGTGATTTTGAACTTGGAAGCTTCTTCGAAGGTCTTCTTTTGTCTTTTCTCCGGTGGGTTTTCTTCATCAGTATGTTTGCGTTTCCTCGGAGTCGCCGCCGTAACAGCGTCGCGCCTTTTGTTGCCGTCTCGTCGCAAATTAGGGTTTAGGCGTAAGAAGGAGGAACTGGTTGATTTGCACCCGACATCTTTAATCTCGTATCTCTGATCTGTCGGGAACTGATATCTCAAATTGTTGGAAGTCGAAGCAATCTCCATCGCTCTCGTTAATCGTCGAGAAGAGTGATCGATTGGAATCGGATGGAAGATAATGAGAAGAAGAGTGAGAATGTTGTTTACGATAACCCTAAAAACAATGAGAGACTACAATTATGGTTGAGTCTTAGGGACCAAGTTACTATATATGTTGTACAGTTTTTATAGGTCTCTGAGTCTATCTCACTCCCCCTTCGTTGGGCCCACACTCTCCAGGTATATTTGGGAATGCTTTTTTTTTTCACTTTGGTGTTCATTTATTTGCATTTAATTCTTATTAAAAAATCTTTATTCCCTTATTGGTTTATTTTTTTTATTTCAAAAGTTTCGACTACGCTTGTGGAATAATTTTGTTGTTTAAATTTGTATTTTTTCAACAAGTATAGTTCATAAAAAAATTAAAATTTGTATTACACCTCTTATTTTTACTAGTTTTGTTAGTTGTTATGCATTTTTCCTTTCTATTTAGAAGAAATATTATTTATGTAAATTTATAATTATACTTATAAAGTTTGCATTAGAAATGAAAATTGACTCTTAACATAGTATATTTCTTTGGTAAAATATTAATCGCAACAAAATCAAAGTAAATTTTATGCAACAATAATTCGAGAAAATTAACAAATTATTCAAATAAAATTAGTGAAATAACTTTGAACTATATTTCTTTACCATAATCACGTAATTATTTGGGTATTTAGTTAACTTGCAGAGTGTAATAGAACAAAGAAGAGAACACCTCCTTTACCATAAAGTTTTTCTCTTGCTTACTGGTTTTCTCTGATCGTCGACCCAAAAAAAGTGTTCTCCGAATCCAATTTTCAAAGTATTCTTGACTCAACAATTTGTTTTCTAATATTAAACTTACCAGGCATTTTGTCCGTACATGCGGATATAATCGGTTTAAGAATATTTATTAGTTTCCATCTTAATCATTTATTCAAATGTTATCAAAAAGTTTAAATCAAATTTTAAATTATTTATATATCACTGTTTTTCATCAAACTATATATAATTATTATTGAGTGAAAATTTAAAACACTCACATATTAAAATATTTTAGAATTTTTTTGCTTATTCAATATTTAATTTTTGCTTATTTAATATTTTATTCATAAAATGTTTTATCTTATTTTTTACCTTTATAATAAAATATTATCATCAAATAACAACATAATATACATATATATCACTTTTTTGAAAATGTTAGAAGATCTCTTATGATTTAAAATGTTCATTTTTCAAGTTTTCTTTCTGTATGTTTTGTTGGACATATAATAAAATATTGCATTTGTATAAACATGAATATTTATGGTAACACATATTAGCAAAGTTTATAATTGTTAGAAACATTTTTCTAGAAAAAACTAAACACTAATAAATCAAAATTATAAACTGTATATATTATCAATGAGTTTTATATAAACAAAATCTCAAATATATAACCTTTTAATACCAAAATATAGATATAATCCTTCATGATATATTAGAATATAATTTATCATATAATATTAATAATGTATAATGAAATATTTGTGTAAATTATAATTATCATATTTTTCTTAAAATTATTTCTTATAATGTAAATATTATAAATTTTGTTTATTAAAATCATTGAATAAATAAGATAACATCAAATATATGTTAGATGAAATATTGTAATTATCATTTTCTTAAAACAATTTATTATTAAAATATATAATAAAATATTTATTAACTATTGAATAATCCTAAAATCATGGAAAAATTGACACATAAGCAAAATCAGTTCATAAATAATAATATAAATTTATACAAAACACTTTTATACAATATTAAAAAATTGTTAATTTTGAGCTACTTTAGAAAGATTCATCATCTCCTTCATCTTGTTAAAAACCAAACTCCGATGGCTTTGCTATATCTTCCATTGGCGGATTTCAGTTTGGGGCTTGTTTAGCGACGTGGCTGGTGTGAACACATGGAGGTGTGACTCGCTGAACCGTTGGTTAGAAACCGATCCGGTTTTGGAAAATCGCTTGGCTCTTCGGTCCATCCTCCTTGCTCAACTGTAAGAGATTTATCATTAACTACCATAGATAACAATTCTTCGTCATTTAATAAATTTTATTTTTATATATAAGTTAAATATTAAAAATTTCTTACTGCACATGATTACATTTACACCTAATGACATAAAAATGTTAAACTGACTATGATCATAGATTATATATCATTCATATTTTAAAAGCACTCAAAAATATCTTATTTTCTTGACATGATAAATATTTGAATTATTTACTAAAATTGTGAGTGCTACTGTAGATTTTGAAATTTTAAAACCAACATAAATGGTGCAGTAATAATAGTTGAAGATTTTTTCGATAAAAAAATAATGTCCATATCTCTCTTTCATAATCTAACTAACAGTATATGAGTATTTAGGTAGGATGCAAAGTCTAACTACCACCTCTGTTGGGTTAAAGTCGAGCTTTGAGAATCTGGAAGAAGTGATGGACTCATCACACATATAGTTCAGATATTTAATAGTATTGATATAAAGATTTCATGGCTGGTTTAGGACCAAAGCAAAAACTCATAAAAGTTTACACTATTGAGACAAGTGTCTTGTATACAATTTTCGTCAATGCAAAAAAGGATACACGATAATGGACTAATAATACAAGTAAAACAATCAACGTGATCATAATAAAAGAAACAACTTACTCATAAAACTATTTTTTAAACCTCTCCGGCCTTTGCTATTGCAGATGTAATGGTCTCGACCTCTGTAGGGCGCCACCATGACTTCTGAACAGCGAGTACTCCTTCTCCATCTTTGGATTGTGTCTTGCTCACACTCCATTGCAGAGATTTCACCATCTTCTCAATTTCTCCTATTGTTTCCATGTCATCTCTTACTATAAACGTTCCTTGTGGTCTTAGAATCCGGTCCACTTCAGCAATTACCGACACCAAGTTGCACCTAATAAAACGTTTTGTTTATACCATACTCATCAGATTTTGCAATCAAGAAAAGGCGACAGAGATGTTTATATACATACCTCTTCTTCAGTGAAGAGAAAAGATGATCAGCATGAAGGAGGTCGTAGGTTCGAGGGTAAGTGCTGAATGATTCACACCAGTCATGGTAGATTCCAAACAAACCACGTTCATATATGATCGGAAGCGTATCTGGTGAGTCGATAGGAACTACATTCATCACCCAAAGTTTCAGATCCTTCAACGCAGCAGCAAAACTGAAAAACAGAAAGAGAGAGAGAGAGAGATCATTTAGTAACGGATGCATGGAGATAATGGTGAAAGATTAGTTTCCATATCTTACCCTCCATAGACAGCTCTCATGTCCATCACGTTTCTCACATACGACCAATCGATTCCCATACCGTTGAGGTATGACTTTGAAACAATAGTCTTCCAACGTTCATGGTCTGCTGTGAAATCTTCTGGTGCAGGCTTTCCATATACACCTTCCTGAGATTCCAACCACTGAGGAGCAGTCTCAACTCTCTGTGGCCATCTCTCAGGCCAAACTGCTCCACGTTTAGATGAGTCTTCTGTCACTTTGTGCATACATGCCTCAAGTGGAACATTCCTGCACATCAAACACACACATACTTTAGTAAAAGAGTCACATTGTATTGCTAGATAATTGAGAAAGGGAATAGATAAACTTACCAAGCGGCATTTTGATCATCAGAGTCTTTGCAGAGAGGTGGCTCGCTTTGAGATCTTTGGTTGTAGCATTCATTCGACATTGGCTTTTGGTAAACGGCAGCACTAACTTCATTAAGCTCGTCTTTCTTAATCGTCTTTAACTCCCAGCACATTGCCTTTGTGAGCTTCGACATTGCTACAAAACAGAGAAGAACATCTCACTTATTTAGTTAAGAACCAATTGCAAACATTCTTATTTATATCCAAAAACAAAAGGGAACAAAATTTCCAAACCTTTCCATATGCCAACGTCTTCTTCTGTCTTCCTGTAAACCGGAGTCGCCGACCAGACAAAGAAACCACCTGGCCTCAACGCACGGTTCAGTTCCAAAAGTAGTTTACCACCTTCGATATGCCAAGGGACTCTACAACGAGCACAATGGATAAGGTCGAAAACAGATCCTGGGAAAGGCAATCTCTTGGTTCCCATAACGTTTGACATTGCAGGGATACCACGCTCCAAAGCAAACTGCACCTGCGCCTCGTGTTCATCTTTGGGTGCAAATGACAAAGCAAGCACATCCCTGTCAAAAAGATAGCCTCCGAAGCTAGCAACACCACATCCAACATCCAATATAACACGGGTTCTGTTTCCCCAAGCAATATCAGGATATGACTGCAATCAATAAACATATCAAATAATAATGAGTAATAGTCAATGAAGAAAGTTGAATGAAAGATCAAAATAAATAAGTTGTATATACCTCTTGGAGGAAATCGATGTAGTGAAGAGCACCGTTCTTGAACTGAGTACCACCACCAGGGAATGTTAAGTATTCACCACTCATCTTCACCCAGTTTTGATGTCCTTTGACTTCTGCAAGCTTCATGTGAGGAACATTGTTGTACCATATCTGTGTACCAACACAAACAACATAAGAATTAATATGTATCACTGACAAATAGCCATAAAGGCAAGGTAGAGCTCAAGAAGCTTTACCTTTTCTCTGCTCTTAGGCCACTTGATGGATCGTTTATACCCTTCGGGAAGAGGAACAAGGCAGCTTGGGGCTTCCTCGGGACAATGCCTCTCACGATGCTCATAATGCTTTCTGGCGAGCTTCCTGATAGCTTGCCAGTTGTCAAGGCAAGGGATATAGTCAGGTCCAGCAGTCACATTGCAGACTTTCCATTTGATAGAGGAGACTTGAGTTTTCTTCTCGTTCTGCGACTCAACCAATTGGGTAGACCAAGCCCCACTTCCTGTGCTCGACTCCTTTGTGATCTCAGCCTGGTCACCTGATGGGAACACATCCTTACTCTTCTCAGTGTTCTCTTCAGTTTCGCCTTCTGTCTTTTTCTCGGTGTTCTCTTCAGTATTATTCTCTTCGGTTTTATTACCATCCTCAGTGGATTTGTTTTCTTCTGAGCTCTCTACAACTTGTGTCTTCTCCTTCTGCTTCGTCTCATCACTCTCTGGCTCCGTGTCTTTCTCACCTTCTCCATCTTTTCTATCCCCTTCACCATTTTTGTCCTCAAATTCCTTCTTCTCCTCATCCTGCTTCTTGTCCTCACCAGAGCTCTCAGGATCAGGCTTCTCCTCGTTGCTCTCTGTCACAACTTCCTTTTCCTCACTCTTGGAAGCTTCTTCTTCGTTAGTGAAATCACTCTTAGTGATAGTAGTAGCTTCCACATCTTTTGTAGTCGGGGTTGAAGAGAAGTGAATAGCCTCGGTAGGGGCAGACCAGGAAGACATGAACATCCAAGCCCCAACCAAAGAGAGAGAAACGACCAAAACTATGGTAATGGTCAAGCCATAGCCTGACGACTTCTTCCCGTCTACACGAGAATATCTCCCCATCGCCATGTTCCTCCTAGAACCACAGCACAATCCCTAGTCAAAATGCACCTGCAAACACACAAAGAGAATAACAATGACTATTTAAGTAACAGAGTAAAAAACCATCAAGAGGTCCTTAAAAAGAATGTTTAGAAAAAGCAAGGTGAGATCTACAATAATAGAAGTAAAGCTACTAAAGCTTGTTTCTTTAAACAGCTTTTGTTTGATGGGTTAACTCCAAAATCTGAGCTTTAATCACATGAATATATATATAATACTATATAATAAATAGAACATGCGAATAAATATCTATATATCAAGCTAAAAAATCAACAAAAACACACTCGGATGTATAACTTAAGATCAAACATCAGCCAAAACTCAAATCATACAACTTTGAGCTAAACTAAGAAAGTAAACAGAGAAGAACATCCACAAGCAAGATCTCTACCAAGATTGCAGCTAAACTAAAAAAGTAAACAGAGAAAAAAAACAGAGTTGCTGTAAATACAGAGAAAAAAAACAGAGTTGCTGTAAATACCAGAAGCAGCTTCAGATCTCTACCAAGATTGCAGCTTTATTATGAGATTAGCGAGATCCGGATCTAGCAGAGAGAGATTGAGAGTGAATGATACAAATGATCCACCACAACTAGATTTGCTCTTATACCTCTCAAGAGCAAGTGGGTCATAGTACTATATGCAAGAGAGGTAGTAGTGTGTTAAAATACCAGAATTTGGATCTGATTTCCACCCAAAATTTAATTAATTTTTTTGACTTTCCTCTGTTTTTTTTTAATATTAAAGAACAATAATTGGGAAACTTCGTTTTCGAAGATCTGTTCATACGCTGATCCACCGACACGAACAGCTAAGCACTAGCAAGTGTGAACGATTTTCTTTAGTTCACACGAAAAAAACGGTGCCGTTTTGAGTGAGGGAAACAGTTAAGCTCGTGCTACGGCCCAATAAGGCCCATTTTTGCTAAGGTTTCGTGTTAGCCCATTTCGAGAATTTAAGATCGGACTCCGGGCTGTTGTTTGTTGTGGGAACCATTTAGATCCGATTCTTGTTGTGCACGAAAGGGTTTGACTTTTTCTGTTTGGTTTCCGAGAATCATCTGATCAGAGAAGATTCTGAGAAAGGAAAAGGAAAAAATAAGTAAGATCAGATCTGAAGGAAGAAGAAGGGAGAGGGAGGGAAGAAGATAACATGTCTGCGATTGTTTGCGGCAGCAAGAGATCTCTTTTCGACGATTTGTCCTCCGCCTCTTCTTCTTCTTCTTCTCCTCCCGTCTCCAAAAAACTCCGTCGCTTCTCCTCTTCCTACCTTCTTCTCCATCACCTCGCCGCACTTTTCCCCGACATGGATAATCAAGTAAAGCTTCAAACTTTCTTTCTCGAATCTCCAAAGATTCTGACTTTTTTTTTGCTTTTTTTTTCGTTAGATTCTTGAGCAAGCAATCGAGGAATGTGGAGATGATCTTGATTCAGCTATTCGATCTTTGAATCAGCTTCGTTTAGAATCAACCAATAAGGACTCAGAAGCAGCAAAAGTTGAAGGAGGAGGATCAGAAGTCTTGAACTTGGATGGTAACGAGTGGGTTGAGTTATTTGTTAAGGAGATGACGAATGCTTCCGACATGAATGACGCTAAAGACCGTGCTTCAAGAGCATTACAAGCGTTGGAGAAGTCCATCACCGCACGCGCTGGTACCGCCGACGGAGCAGCGAAGCAGAGCAGTCTATTACAGGAGAACTCGATGCTGAAGCAGCAGTTGGAAGCTGTCGTGCAGGAGAACAGTTTGCTTAAACGAGCAGTGGTGACGCAGCAGTGTGATTTTAGAGAATATAGATTGGTATTGAGAGATTATAAGAGATTAAGAGAGATT
>OVBX01004259.1:0-14973 GCA_900406325.1 Erucastrum elatum
ATATTATTTTATATGTGTACGCTTTTGTATTAATGGTTTTAAATTTTATTTATTTCAAGTTTTTTTGTTACAGTAAATTAAATATATGGTTTATCTATTATTTTTTTGTCGACATGGTTTATCAATTAATATGTGTAGTTAGATTTTATAACAATTTTAAATTATTTTCTTTTACATCTCATAAATCCACGAGGGTTTCGATTGGCAATGTTTTCCGTCGAAAGACGTCTTCATTTCCGACGGCAACCTCATCAAGCATACAATTTCATGGGATTTCCTTGGGTCTGATCCGTTGGGTTTCATAGGAATATATATTGTTGGACCTTCGTTCTGCAAAAAAAGATTAGTATTGTTGGGCCTTCATTCTGCAGAAGACGTATGATATTTCAATTTTTTTTAGTAAAGATAGTATTTTAGACTGATTTAGAAATATTTTAGATTGGTTTAAAAGTGGGACATGTGTCACTAAATCCCCCGGCCAGGTGTCTCGAGAAGAGTAAAAACACAACTTTATATATATAGATAGACACTTTACAAGTTTTTCTTTTCTATGCATGCCAAAATTTACATTTTTACCCTTAATTCACGTTTCTTTGAAAGAGAGATATCATTTACAAAAGAACAAAACTTGGGTTCATCCCCTGTGGTGAACTCTTAAATTCACTTCTACTCTAAATACCAATCAAAGTGCCATGTAGGATTAGTAATAAAAGGAAACAAAATTAAAAAAAAAAAGAAAAAATGTGAAAACAAAAACGTCGACTGCAAACTTGTGTTTTATGTTTTGTTAACTTTGTCCATAGCTTCTTATTCTTCATCACCACAGAGAATATTGCGAATTTTACTTGTCAAATTGGACTCTACAATCACTTGCTTTCAATTCTAATTAGTGTTTAGAATTAAAATATATGATTTACGATTTATGATTTAGAATTTAATGTTTTGGATTGACATTGATATCCAAGTTTGATTGGAAGTTTAGGTTTGGGTTCAAGATCTAGAGTTTGAGTTCAGGTTTAGGTATGGGATTTAGGGTTTAGTATTAATGTCTACTTCATTTCTTTAGAAATTAAATTATAGGGTTTGAATTTAGCTTGTAAGATTTAGGTTTAGGGTGTAGGATTTGAGTTTAGGGTTTAGATTTAGGGCATAGAGTTTAGATGTTGAGTATATAAAGAGATGATTGTAGACTCCAATTTGAAAAACATAGATTTCAATATTTTTTTGTGGATGATGAAAAAGAAGAGTCATAGATAGCATAGTTTTTTTTTTTGCCCATTTTTTGTTTATTTTTTTACTAATCCTACATGACAATTTGATTGGTGAATAAAGTTGAGGTGAATTTGAGAGTTCACCACATGGGGTGAACCCAAGTATTGTTCTTTACAAAAACCTTGAACTATGGAGAAATAAACGATAATCAAAGCACATAGTTGAATGAGAATTTTTTTCAAGCGCAGCCTTATCGGTCATCTTGTTGGGAAGATTGCTCAACCTCCAGTCTGTTTACCCCCATGTTGTCTCCTACGACTCCACCTTATCTTCCGTCTCAACTCAATTCCATAACATTTCTCCATGCCATAACATTCCTCATAAAAATAGTAAATAACAAGAACTCAAGTTTAGGCACCAAATACCAAGAAAAATTAAACCTTTTCAAAGTTTAAAAAGCATCCCTTATGTGAAAGGAAAATGTGGTGTAAGCAGAAATGAGAGAGGTGAAAAGTGTATCCAAGGAACAGCCTTCTTATACAAGCAAACTCGCTTTTCAGATGTAGAGGTACAGCCTTCTTAATATTATTTTAACTAAATCCATATGAAAACTAGTAAAAGGTGATACAAAAAATAGTAACACCATATGGCGTTATGCGGACAACTTCCTCTTGAGAATCTATGTATAGCAAGTGGCAAAACCTTAGCAACTTGTGAACGGGTGACGGGTCCCAACGAAAGGAGTACATAACATACTAACATAGGAGGAGATGTTTACACTTTACACATAAGCCTTCCCAAAAGCAAGTTGATCCTATAACATTCAAGGGCCACTAATTCTATGCTTATTCCCTCACAACAGATACAACTTTCCCACACCACCAAACTTACTACATCTGTGAGATAACATGTTGAAACAAGAGACGAACAACATTGGTAGTAGTGAAGAGAACAACAGCGCACGAGGCTGTGACACATGCCGGTCAACACCATGAACTGCCATGCCGACTCTGCCTGCCTCTGCACGAGCTGTGATGCTGAACATCTGAAGTTCATTCCGCCAATCGCGTTGCTTCCCGCCATAAACGTGTCCCTGTCTGCGAGTCATGTGAGTGTTTCCCAGCTGCTTTTCTATGTGAGGCTGATGACTCATCTCTATGCACAGCATGTGACTCAGAGGTTCATTCCGCAAACACAGTTGCTAGAAGACATCACTGCGAGTTCCAGTTCTGCCGGTTTCTGGAAACTCTTACAGCTCCTTCAAGGCTACTCACCACCAAACTGAGACAGAAATGGCCGATCCAATGGTACACCAAGAGGATGCTGATGCCAAAGAGGCGGCTTACAAAAACAGTAACCAGAACAACGAGTTATTGTTCAGTGATGAGTATCTAGACCTTGCGGATTACAACTCGAGTATGGACTTAAAATTCACAGGTCAGTACAATCAACATCACGAAGACTGTGGCGTACCACAGACAAACTACGTAGGAGACAGAGTTTTTCCACTTCAAAATCAAGAAACAAGTGGGAACTTGCTGCACAAGCAACAGAAAGTCATTACATCAACAGTGGTTCCATAAACCATAACAACGTAAGGCTTTTGTCCTTATGCATTGACTCTCTTCAGTCCTATCTCTTACTAAGGGGATTGATAGAATGTCTTTCTTTTTGTGTCATCAAGATACAATACTTACCGGAGCCGCCATCACGTGACACAAAAGCTCCACCCTCAAAAACGCCTAAAGGGACCATATATAGACCAACCACCTGAACATCTAGTTAATTAAGATGATAATCCAACAAGGTCCAATGGACAGAGAGGCAAGGGTCCAGAGGTACAGAGAGAATAGGAAGACAAGGAAGTTAGAGAAGACAATAAGGTATGCTTCAAGGAAGGCAAATGAGAAGACCAAGGATTAATGGGCGGTTTGCGAAGATGAGTGAAACCGAGGATTATGACCAAGGATTCAGCTCAATGTTAATGTTGACACAGGATATGGCGTTGTTCCTTCATTCTGACAATCTTTAATGTTTAAAATAAAGACTAGATTGTAAGACGTAAATTAGTTTTTAGTTTGAGATTCTGTGAGGTTTGGTGAAAGTCATAGCTTCAAGGATTATTTACCACAGTTATGCATATCTTAGTAAATCCTCTTTTCTGGCAGTAGTTAATTAAGCAAATCTACTTGCTGTAAATATATATACTTTCTGGATCACCTGGAACATGTGCAAAGCTAAGTGAGTCCTCTTATGCATAATAGCATGAACATATATCAATATGTTATGTTTATGTTTTAATAGAATAGACGTCGGGAAACCCATCAATGAAACCAAAGATCAAATACGGGCCCACATAAGTACTCTCATTCGTTTTTTTGTTCTGGTAAAAAGTACTCTCACTCGTTGGCATGACATCAAACATGTGATCCTATACCATGCATGTTTAGGAAAATGTTTCCTAATCCTAATAGCCTTTCTCAGATGAAAGTTTTTATAAAGGGATGAGAGAGTGGCCAAAGTTCCTTTATCATCACAATTCTAGCCATCAAACATGAATTGTGAAACAGTAATAATCAAAGGAGTGAATTGCTCAAAGACGAGATGGTTATATCGAGGGATAGGCACGTTAGTATGCGTGGGTTGGTTAACTATGTTAATTATCGCACTCCTGGCTACTTCTTCGTGGAAAGACGAATCAAGCGGCTTAGTGATATGCTCATCACCACCGTTCTTTTATATTGCGTTTAAGGTGGTGCGCTCGTTTTATGTTCCTGTTCCAGCACCTAGACCTAAACCTACTCATCACAACTCGGCAGCTGCAAGACATTATTTTCCTTACGTCGTCGGGGTTATGATGATCATGATGTGCTCCACATGCTCCTACTTTCGCATGATAGAATTTTGTGTCTGTAATTTTATGATTTTCGCTGGATATTTGGCCGTTTTTCAACTCACTAGGCCTTTGAAATATGTCTATGTCCACCATGTTGTCTACGCGTATTTCATGTTGTGTTTGGTTGGGTATTTAAGTTACCAGCTACATGTTTGGACTGCTTATGGTCTCTTAGCTGCCTTGCTGATTCTCAATACCTTTCTCTTGAAAGGAATGCTCCTCGAGGAGGAGGAGGAGGAGGAGGAGGAGGAGAATGACAAGTCTCCGGTCTGATCTCTTTTTTTTCCTAGCGACTATCTCCGGTCTGATCTATCAACGTTAATATTAGGGTTTTTTCAAGTATTTTAAAAAAACCATTGGTGAACTTTTAATATCCAATTTTGTATATTACCAACTGGTTTACCCTTTTAGCACGGTTACATGATCAAACTGTATCTTATTTCTCTGGACCTAACTACACCTATGAGGTTGAGGACTTGAGATGGATCAATGAACTCATGGCACATATCAATTTTGGTCAAAATCACTCGTTTAAGTATTGAAATACATACTCATATATAGCCAATCAGAAGCTTGTAGTTGTTATTGATCAGTTTAGTAATCTACTTTTCTTGAAAGATTAATCAAGGCTTTTCTGTCTTTGGTACTTGTTTGTCTTCGTTTCTTTTCCTATGCACGCATAAATAAATACATTATTTTCCACATATATGTATATTATAGTTATCATCTTTAATTTAGTTCCTTGTTGACAACTTTAAAATTGTATCCATTAGGCATCCATTTCAAGTGAAAGAAGAAATAGCCATCATCCGCAGATTATCTTCTTTTATGTTTATACAAATTACACCATATAGAAGCAGACTTCAAATTCATTATTAATCGAAAGATAACTCAAACTTTAGTACGTAGTTAAACCGTTAAAAGTAATGTCTCAACGGTGCTAGCTCGGTGAAAAATACATAAGAACTCAGCTTTATTCTCAGCCTAGAAATATATGGGCTGAAACTTAAAGTTCGATCAGAACAAACTACTCATGACGGATGATGAGTCCTTGGATCATTTGTAATACAAGAGAAGTCTTGATCCAAGTCATGATCCAAGGAAGAAAAACAGTATCTGCCATGGAAACTTGTGCTTCCTCCTTCTTCTCCTCCAAACTTCTTCATAGATGTGATAACTTGACGAAGTTCCAAATTTTCCTCTTTAAGAATCAAGTTCTCTTGAAGAACAAGATCATTTCTATCCGAGGCTTTGTTAAGCTTGTCTAAAATCTGGTGGTTCTCGCTTCGAAGCCAAGCAACTTGGGATAGAAGCTCATCTAAGTGTCTTTGCTTTCTCATTCTTGATCTTCTTGCTGATTCTCTGTTAGATACCATACGTCTTTGCTTTCTCTCGTTGATGACGAATGTCTCTTCAGTTGGTTCATCGGACGTGGTAGAGTTGTGGCTTGCCGGAGATTGTAGATTATTGAGTTCTTGAATTTGAGGGTATGAGATAAGATCGAGATTATTATTGATTGAGGGGTTTAAGTTGTTGTAATAGTGGTTTAAGTGGAACTGGTCTTGTTGCTGCATGTTGTTTATACTTGAACTATCATAATTTGGCTGCATGGTCAATTTCTCTCTCTCGTTAAGAGGTCAAAGAGGGTGAGGTAATGGTATAGAGATTGGTTGAGAAGGGGTGTTTATACAGAAAGAAAGGCATAGAAGTGGACCACACCTTTTTGCTAATAGTGAAACATGTTTAAGGGTTTTGCTTTCGAAAGAAAAAAGAAATAATGTAGATTATGTCTTCTACTTGACCATTGGCATGTTTTTATTCTTTAAGTTATTGCGAAGAATATTTGTTTATAAATCTACGAGTGTAGTGGACACTAAAGAGAATGATTTTTTTTTCTTGTAAAAATATTAGTTATGACATCGATAAACAGGTTGAAAGTAGCATTATAATTTATAAGTTCATCTCATTTACATGTATATTGTGTTTATTCATCGATCGGTTAACGCATGAGAATGAATGTGCTATTGGAAAGCGCATGCCTTATGTTCTATCATAACCAGATAATCAGTTCATCCATGTGTCATACACAACCCAGGGTTTTGCTTTTGAAAGAAAAAAGAAATAATGTAGATTATGTTTTCTACTTGACCATTGGCATGTTTTTATTCTTTAAGTTATCGCGAAGAATATTTGTTTAGCTTCTTAATGGCTGCCATATAAATCTACGAGTGTAGTGGACACTAAAGAGAATGATTTTTTTTCTTGTAAAAATATTAGTTATGACATCGTTAAAACAGGTTGAAAGTAGCATTATAATTTATAAGTTCATCTCATTGACATGTATATTGTGTTTATTCATCGATCGGTTAACGCATGAGAATGAATGTGATATTGGAAAGCGCATGCCTTATGTTCTATCGCAACCAGATAATCAGTTCATGCATGTGTCATACACAACCCATATGCATGGATGTGGTGCATTGATCATGATATGATTAGCTTAGTAACCAAGTGGCAAGTTGTTGTAATATGTAAAAATGTGAGTATAAGAGAGGGTGCCAGTGGCATCAATCATGTGCACACAGGACATAGATGATGCATGATCATGATGGTCGAGAAAGATTGATCTGAAAAATATTAATTATATATCATGACATTCATTATGATGATAATGACACATGAAGACTTGTACCATTGTGGATAAAATCAAGTTTGGATCAGTGTTGTGTGCATCACAGAAAAAGTTTGTAGTTTCTGGTTGCAGGGCTTCAAAATTATTTAAATTTAGAGAAAATGCTTTTGTTAGTTTATCAAAAAAAGCTTTTGTTAGCCAACGTATAAAGTGGTAATGATGCCAAATATGTCAATTTATAATTTTTTTTATATATTCTTTATTTTACAAATCAACAATTTCTCGTCGTCTTGTTTTCTTTCTAAAAATATAAGAAGATTATTTCTTGGACTTCTTTTTTTAATGAAATGTCAAATTTATTGATCAACTTGTAAGATAATCATTTGTACAAAGAATCACATCTTTCAAATACACTCTGAAGCCAAAGGTCCAAAAGTCTAATGCATAAATGGTTTAGTGCACACTGATTCTTAGCTTATTTCCTTTGGCCTTAATGTTGAGACCACGATCTCTTGGACCTTTGAGATGTTCTTCTCCTATAAAAAGGATGAATTACCCCCGTATACACTTAGAGGTCCTAGAAAAATAATATTGTGGTGTTAACTACTATACTACCACAGTAAATCTTAAATATCTCAAAGTAAAGAGTTACAATGGTTAGCTGAACTTATAACTATTCAGCTTTTTAAAAAAAAAAATCTACTAATTTAGAATTTTTCATTTCAGTAATTGGAGAATTCCAGACGAGATCCTATACTAGAATTTTCTTCAAAATGTAGAATAATTATGTATCCTTAATATTTAAAATTTTCAAAGCGGAAATCATAAATAAATCGTAATAGAATGAATGACTCGTATTCTGATCTTTCAGCTTGAGGTAGTTACTTAATCACCGTAGTTACGTATTAAAACTCATCAAATCAAGTCATGTAGAGAAGCTCATCTCAATACAAGAACATAATTATTACTCCAACTCTGCTCTTATTATATGCACATATAGGGTCAAACGCCACTATCAACATAAACCAAACCGAATAAACTCCTTAGTTGCACTAGGAAAGCAAGATGTGTTAGGCAAGTTTGGCTTGTCGTTTTATGATGTTGATTACAAAGGCTATAGTACATTTGAGGAGCTGATGACTCAACAACCACTTAAAGCCACACATACTGACAAGATGATTACAGTTTATGACCTAGATTTTTTTCTAAACTCACTATAACTTATGTTATTAGATGGTGGTAATCCCTAGCTGGTGAAAATAAGAAGAACGACTATTACCAGGCGTATGATTGATCATTTTGTTGTAGGTTTGACTATTTAATATAACATCATCAAAAATTTAGGAAATCGTTTGGGTTTGTCCTATAGTTTCCTTAAGCTATTCTTTATACTAAATAAGTAAACAATTGGCGCAATAGATAATCTTTACGAAAACTATTTAATAATTGGAGAGTTGAACAAATCATTGGTCCCTTTTTCTCTCTTGTCACTATTTTCATTTTTTAGAGCGTATCGATCATTAAATAACTAAAAACGCAGGCATGCATGGATGATCCCTTTGTAAAAAGGCAATGTTAACTAAAATATTTGCATATCGACATTGGTCCAGAGGAAGAACTTTTGAGTGTTCACACAAAGTTATATAATAGAACTTGCTTTTTTCTTTTCAAAAAGTTAATTTCAGGTTTTACTGTTTAAGGGTGACATACATTATCGTTTGAGGTAACTAAACTAAATTTTCAAGAGACCACTAGTTTTTGCTGAACAGACGTTGTAGTTCCTTGATTTATCAAATTTTTATTGAGATTCATAAGCTCGAGGTTATAGATTTGCATATAAAACCTACTGAAAGTGAACTAAGAAAAAACAGTAAATGTGAAATTTACAAAGCAGTAACTTTTATCGACTGGCTTATTATTAAACCCATTGCAGAATTCGAAATTAAAGAAAACAGTTAATGAATTGAACGAAAGAGAGTGTGACTGTGTTGGTCAAACAAAGCGCAAATACAAACACATCAAGTCGTATCATTCAGACAAAGTCTATTTCTTCTTTACTTCAGTCTCATGTCCTTTTGCACGGTTTATTCTTCTTCCACAGCCTCCATTCCCCTTCCCCCTATTTTTATCCCTATTACTTTTTCTGATTTGTTTTTTCTTAGTGTTCCTTTACAATTTTCCACGTCCTCTATTAGTATGAAAACGTTTTAGTTATATATCCAATTTATAGTTTAATATATATTTCGTCCGTACTCTAAATCATTTAGTCCTATTTGCCAAATGGAGAATACTCAAGTATATGTTTTAAGAAAAATATAAGTTCCGAACTTCTAATTGATCTCTGATTCTGGTCCATGTTTTAAGTGTATATAACTACTATCTTAACAAGAAAACTACAAATTTGTTTAATCGCGGATACGTAATCCACTTTTCTTCTAGTTAATTTTTAATAGAAGGATATGGATAAAGGCCAAAATAATGTGCAGATGTCCTTGTAATTTACTTTTGTTAAGGGCTTGCATCCACTATCACTGCCAATTTGTATCAATATCGCGAGTCATAATCATAAAAGATTTATGATTGTGCTATTATTTTTACTACGACCAGCAAAAAGTCTTTTAAAAACAATTAAACAACACACTCACAAAGTTTGGTCTGTGATCAAGTGCATACATGCAGTTCGCATGCATAACAAAACATGCATATGCACAATTCATATGTTTCAAATATTTTCATATTCTCATATTAGTGATAGTGACACGAATCATTATAAAATTATACGGACTTTTACATTGTGATTAACTAATCAATATGTCTAATCAATCTACTTTGAAGTTTGTGTGTTGACATTTAATGTTTTAATTAGTAAGAGTTATGGGCAAATACTTTTGAGCCAATTGAGTATCCAAGAGCCAGTAAAAGGATTTTCCATGTTTACAAAAAGAACTGATAAAAAAAAAATCGACCCTCAAATGTTTTTCTTTTTCTTTCTTGATCAACCGACACTGAATGTTTCAAGTTTGGCTCTTTAGATATATGCATAGTCACTAGAGAGAAGGAAGACGGCCACTCCCATGTGAAAACGACTTAAACTTTTCTTTTTCCGTTTTACAATCTTATGGTAATGGGCAGGCTAGCAGCTGCATAAGAGGATTAAAAAATTAACGACGTTGCCAGAGATCGAACCCGGGACATCCACGTGACAGGCAGGAATACTTACCACTATACTACAACGACTTGTAGACAGCCCATTCTGTTTCAGACTAAACGTTCTGTAATTGTGTTTGCAATTGATTGAAGAACAATCGCTGCAAGACTGCATAAGTGCTGAAGATTGCTTCTTAATTCTTCTACAGAATACAGCTGAGTAATTGTGTCTGTCAGAGAATTGATACTTAGAAAAATAGTATGAAACTACTAAAGAGAACCAATACAAGAGAGATAGAGTTCACTCTCTGTACTCTGTGCTTGGATCAAAAACATAGAACATGACGACGAATGCTTGAAAAATAAATAAAAAAGAGTAGTAAATCTTCTGCAAGAAATAAAAAAACATAAATCTAAAATTCTTTGTTGTAAACAATCAGCCCCCTTATGATGTTGAAGCAATATCATCTATTGTCTTCTGGCGTTTAAGCTCTGGCTCATGCTCAGTGACATCTTCTTCCTTCCCTTCTTCTCCTCCTTCTCCTCCTTCTGCTCCTGATTCCTTGTGGCCATTGAGATGATCATTAACTGCTTCATGACCAATAAGCGAAACATGCTTGCTTGTGATTTGACGACCAGCCCTGATCTTAGGACCCCAATGCTTCTCCGGGTTTGGCAGAAACCTAGCTACTTTCTTCACCTGTGCTTTGCTAAGTGAACCAACATGGCGCGAAAAGTCAGCCTGTAAAAAAAAAACAGTGTTTAAACTTTAAAGACTCAAAGCTTGGAGGAACTTTATTCAAAGAATGAAAGCATTGGGAATTAAAAGAGGGACCTGAAGAGATGGTTCTTTAGATAGAATCACACTTCCTGGATGTTCAGGTGATTGCGCTTTCACAGGATGATTCTTCACCCAGCAACGCATGATGTCCCAGATAATCTCCATAGGAGCATCAGTTTTAATCCCTAACGGGTTCACATGAGACCCCGAGACACGGTACTTTGCATTCATCACTGCTGATCTAAACATAGCAGCTGACGGTGAAGTGCATTTCAACGTTCCAGAGAGACTGTGAAGGCTCAAAAACAGAGGAACATCTAGCAGTTCCTGAAGACCAAGACACAAAACAGAGATTTAGAAGAAACTGACACAAACAAACAAACAAAAAAACTTCGAAGGAAGAGTTTTTTGCCTCTGAGATTGTTGTAAGAACAGAGCATATCTTGTCGTAAGCAGGATATCTTTCTTTCATGGATTTAACACCGTTTAGAATCGACGTCACCCATTCTTGATCATGGATTGGAGCTGACCATATAGGTCCACCCATGTTATACTTCTTTCCACAGTGAGTGCAGTCCTGTGGAACTACAGGTCCAACTCCTGCTTGATACCTCACACTGTTATTCTGCAAAAAGAAGAGAATTATAATTTGAAAAAAACGGTTTTCAGAAGCTAACTATGCAATGAGACAGAGACAAAAGAAACCTTAGGGAGGGATCTTCCAACGGATTGGAGATGAAAAGAATCACAACCAATGCATTGGTAGACGTATGAGAGCTTTAGTGGAGTGTTCTTCATCGCACTCGCCGAACTGCATTACATAAAGTTTGGATCTTTACTTCTCTCTAGCTGAGTGAAGTGTTTGGGAGAAAGAAACAAAGGTAAAAACTTACGTGTAGACTCGGACAAAAACACGGACGTAGAAATCCATTTGGACTGATAGAACAGGGACTATATACCGCTTGTAGCGGTTTGCATGGCTCTGCAATAACAAAGTTAAAAACCATTATACACATCTTTACAAATCTCACACAGGCTAGAAGATTTGGCGTGAGTGAGTGAATCAATTACTTCGATGCTGGCGAGGAGGATTCGCAGAGCCATCTCATGACAATACTTCCCTTTAAGTGGATAGGAACCATATCTAATAAAATAGACAAGGTTTAAGAGATTCAGACAAGGCTTTAGAGTAAAGGTAATGAGTAAGTGGTGAAAAAAGGATCTCACTTGGAATAGCAAACTTCGCCATTAGCACCACATAAGACAGCCATGTCGGTAGCTGTGCACATCAGCAACCCACCATCTGCAACTGACTGAACAGCTGAATCAAGGAAGATAGACGGCGCACCATATGGATCAAGATCAACCTAAGACATCAATTAACCAGATTAGTTCACAGAATTAACAAAAAAAATTGAATAAATGAGCATAGAAAACTGAATGCATACCACATCAAACTCTTTTGGGTTGGTGAGCATATGGACACGAGCATCAGTGAGATGTGACTCCACCTTTGAAGTAGACATCAAGCCGTTGAACTTTATGTTTCTCTGGCAAGCTTCTACCGATGCTATTATAAGAGGAAAAGTGCAAATACTATATTAAGTCAAGTTTCAAAAACCTCTTCCACAAGCACAAATGTTAAGAGAGAAAACGTATACCTGGATCATTATCTAAAGCCACAACTTGACCAATCCCTTCAACTTCACGAGCATATCTCAAAGCCCTTAACCCAGAAGCTGACAGGGCCTCAAGCACTCTCGGTGGTTTGAGTTCCCTTCGTGCAGGTTCATATGTGGTCTTCTTGGCAGCAGCAGCTTCCTTCGGTACATCCTGAGATGTTTCTCCATTGGTTTTACCATTATCCTCACCGTTTTCAGTGAGAGTCTCTTCCTTGGAAACTTCAGAAGAGACATCTTTCTCAGGGGCTTTACCAGATGATCTAGCTCTTTTAGATAACACGGCCTCATGCTCTTGCTTGCGTTTTGTTATATATGCCCTCATGACAGCAATTGACATGTCCCTATTGTTCACCTACCCACAAAAACACATAAATCAATTAGTTTAGTTTCTCACAAAACACACAAAGTGAAACTTAACCCATAACAAACTAAAAGGGTAATCACTAGAAGCAAATGCACTAAAAAAAACACTAAATCTAATACTTGATCAGTCCAAAGATTACCCTTTATGTAATTCAATCAGTTCTTAGCAAAAAAAAGGAAGAGTCTGTACATCAAATCAAATCAAATCCAAAGGCAACAAATGAAAAATATGAAAGAAAAAAACCTGAGCTTTGTTGAAGAAGACTTGGTTCTTCTTGTGCATGAGAATCTCAGCTTCTCCTTCCTTGATAACGGTATAATCATCTAGATCTATCTCCATTGGTGATCTCAGGTTCTTTCACAAACTGAATTAACAAATCGGTAAAAATCAAACAAAGTTTGAAGCTTTGAATATGATAATAAAGATGTGGACAGCAACTTAACGAATAGTTCGTGAATAAAACCTTAAAGCTTCTTCTCCTTTGGTTGCAGTTTCAGACAGGAAGAGGCCGTACGGATGAAAGTTTTCAAAACCCTACAAACCATAGGAGAGATTTCACAATTTTCCTTTTTTTTTAATTGAGAGGAAATTAGTTATATCAAAACATACGGGGTCCAAATAGAAATAAACGAAAAAGTGAGGGAGACAAAAAAATACTATGGCCTATACAGGGATCGAACCTGTGACCTTCGCGTTATTAGGACGACGCTCTGACCAACTGAGCTAATCGGCCACTTGTGATAAAATGTAGATCTACCGTTACAATACTATATGATACAATTAAAAGAGATGATGTAAGACACTAAAAAATGGCCTATACAGGGATCGAACCTGTGACCTTCGCGTTATTAGCACGACGCTCTAACCAACTGAGCTAATAGGCCATTTGATATGAATAGAAGCACTATAATACCATTTCTTATGCTGAGATAGATAAAAAGAGAAAATATACAAGAGTCAAAGACTAAAAAAGTGGCCTATACAGGGATCGAACCTGTGACCTTCGCGTTATTAGCACGACGCTCTAACCAACTGAGCTAATAGGCCAAGATGCTAAACCGTGTATGTGAAGAATATTTAGATTAGCAAGTGAGAGTACAGGATATCATTATCAAGCTAAAGAAGACTCCGGAGAGAAGATGCAAAGCTTAACATCAAACGAAGTTGCGGGTATACATGTAATCAGTCCAGTGATAAGGTTGAAGTTAAAGCATTTCTAGTCTAAATCCGTTTTTTAGAAGTCTCTTATTCCAATTCTTGGTCAGTTGCTAGTTTAACCGGATGTTTGAGATTGATTTATGTTGTGAAATACATTTTTTTCTTTTGTCTTTATTTCACATATTTGGTGAATTAATAAACGTGTGAAAATGTGTTTCAAAAAAATAAAATAAATAACAAACGTGTGAAATGAAACAATGATTTATTCAATTTTAAGCATTTACTATCGTTGAATTTCTGAAGAAAAAATGGAAGATAAAAAAACGTAGACAACTAGACAAGTCACTGTTGAAAAAGAGGCTTTGGCTCAGCGAACACGCTTTCGATAAAAGTCAGATTCAATCATAACTCGACACGTATCCACCAGACCACATCATCCATCTTGTTTGTGTAAATTACACTGTTAAGATTCTTTTACTCACTGTAAATCGATAGCCACCTGAAGGTTTTGCGCGCTACTATGGTAGATTGTCTGCTCTAAACATTTCAGTGACATGACATTTACAAAAGATGCATGATAAATGTGCATTGGCTAAGCATAAGCGATGGTATAAGAAGTAAGCTAAGTAATACGATATACGTAGAGGTTAATTTGATATTTTACCAGAAGGAGCTTCACAGTCATAACGAACTTGTAGATTTGAAGCGCGTGTGATATTGTGAAATTTATTAATGCAATGAATTGAAAGCAACTTATCATATCATTTTCTGGTAGTTTTCAGAAGCAGCAGAAAAGCATCTCCTACCTTAAAATGGGGTTGCACTTGTCGCTTTCTTATTGGATATGACTTATTTATTTCTGATTGAGTTTAATATGTAAGTTTTTTTTTTCTGATCGAGTTTAATATGCAAGTTCTTTTTTTTTAATATGTAAGTTCAAAAGTTTTTAAGTAACAATCATGCACGAGCATGGCCGGATTTGAGGGGAAGCCACCCAAGCCAATGATTGGGGCATCTAAACTAATAGGGCATATTTTTGCAAAAAAAAAAATTGTTAGTATTAATAAATAAATAAATATTGTAGGTTCTTTTGTGAACATA
>OVBX01004260.1:0-14967 GCA_900406325.1 Erucastrum elatum
TCAGTTGAAAATACCATGTTTGAGGATGAGTGCAGAGCTATATTCGGAAATCAATCATATGTGTTATTCACGCTGAACAAAGTGATATACAAATTGGTTAAACAGGTTTGTCTGGCACTAGTGGCTTAAAACTAATAATCTATTTTATTTATTTTACTTTAGTGGACACATGACGATACTTTGCTTATGATTATTGCGATTTTATCCATGTGTAGCTTCAAGCTGCTGTAGCTGATGAGATGGACAACAAGCTAATTCAGTTGTACGAGTATGAGAAATCCCGGAAACCTGGAAGGGTTATTGACTCGGTGTATTATGAAAATGCCAGAGTCCTCCTTCACGACGAAAACATTTACCGGTTGGAATGTGTATGATTCTCTTATCTCTCCCCCCAGGGTCTTCGCAGAAATCAATGTGGTGACTCATGATCAGTTGGAACTTAATTTCCCTTTGTTTTTTTTTATAAATCATGTGCAGTCATCCTCGCCATCTCATTTATCGATCCAACTTATGGACAACGTAGTCGAGAGGCCAGAACCGTATGCAATTTCGATGGATCCCATGTTTGCAAGCTATTTGCAAACTGGATTTCTTTCCAATTCATCAGGAAAGAAAGAGGAGGGACATAACATTGTGTTACGAAGGTATCTTTTATATTTATTTTTTTCTATATCTCATGCATAGGTGATTTTTTTTCTTTCGTCTTCTAATCGAAATCTCTTTTGCACAACTTTTTTTTTGCAGGAACCGGCGTCCATATTCGGGCCTGGATGATCTTGCAGCACTCTGTAAAGTCATGGAAGGTGTTGAAGTAGTAAATGGCTTGGAGTGCAAGATGTCTTGCTCTTCTTACAAGGTAACTCAGTTTTCAGTTTAAATAATTCTCGACCATGTCCAGTTATATACCGATTTCAATCAGTTAATCTTTTCTTGTATGCAAAAACCGCTCTCCACTCAATATTCTGTTGAACAACCCACTCAGTATATATGCATCTCTTGTAGGTTTCTTACGTCTTGGACACGGAGGATTTCTTCCACAGGAAGAAGAAGAAAAAGAAGACCGAGCACTTATTGCAGCAGCGTAGCAAAGATAGAGTAGAAAGGTTCCATAGGTTTCTCTCAGCTTCAAGATGACAATAACGAAGCTCCGTCTTGGGTTCTCTTACTCCAACAGCACACATGATACCGAGAAAAGTTGAATTCCCAAATCAAGTCGCTCAAATATCTTAGGGGGTTATTGGGACCAAAATTTATGTGGAGTTTGATATAGATTTCTATTAGTTGTTATTGATTTGTATAGAATTCTATTGACTGTTATTATTTTTATAAATTAAGAAATTAATGGTAGTATTTTTAAGGAAAAGGGAATACTTCAATTCTGTTCCTGTAAATATCGTAAAAAGTTCAATACTGAGTTTTTAAGATTTTCATGCATGTTCTTCTTTTTCAAATACTGATATATTATGTCAATAGTGTTAGTGATAATATGTTTTTTTGTTAGTGATAATATGTTTTCTTTAACATTTCTCATATAGTTTGTAGCTTATGTTATATAAATTTTCATATATTTTAAAAAAAAATTGTTTAGGAGTCGTACTGGTGAATTGGTGATAACCAAAACGAAGTTGAGATTTGTGCTACATCATTATAAAATTATGTGTGTTTATATTTGTGTATTTTTATTGCACAGATTTTAAAAATCTCATGGTTATACATGGTATTCTCAAATTTGAATCTTATGAATAAGAACAAAAATAATTTACATTCGAATACATTAAGTTTTAATAGAAATGCTAAATCAATGATAAATATTTTTTTTAATAATAAAAGATTTGGATGGAATTTAAAAGTTTTCATCCCAATAACACAATTTTTTTAAGAATTCATAAACCAATAACAATAATCTTCAAATTTTACGATTCTTTGAAAATTCTCCTACCAGTAAGTTTTGTATATTACGTTGTCACTTATGTTTTCTTATATATTAAATTTAGTAAGACGTCTGAAGAAAGATTTGGCTATAAGATTTGGAAAGTTTAAATATTTGTTCGTGGATCAAACCAATATTGTCATGTTATGCACAATCAATTTACGTGATATTTAAAGTATAGTATATGTAAATGTATTATGTTTGCTTCTTCCCGTATCAAGAATGAATATGAAACATGCATTATACTAATCTGCAAGTCAAAACATATGACTTGATTCGTGGAATTGTAAGAAACTCAAAGCCCAAAAATGGAGATTTATTTTGAGTTCATTTGCGAGAAAATGGCCATTTACTTCCTATTTGAATTAGCAGTTTAATTCTCTATATCGTGTATGCAAAATAATTCCCATTGAGATTTAGATTTTTTTCCCCCCTTTTTTGGGCTTTTCTCTCTCTAACCTTTTTCGAAAATATCCTCAAATAAAGAAAGTAGAGCATATTGACGGGATTTTTTCCTCTTTTTTTGCTTGCAGAAACAGAAAATCTCTAGTTTTTGAATGAAAATCTTGCTCTCTTGAGTGTTTTTTCTATCGTTTTTTAGGGTTCTTATCAGCCGCCTCTGTGCTTGAGAAGAACTCAGAAAAGTGAAAAGGCTTTTTGGGTCTGGCTTAACATTAACAAGGTGTTCGAATCCATGTCGTTGGAAGAGGAGGAGATCCCCTTTGACCTACCAAATCTTCCGAAATTCAGTGCGGTGGAGAGGAACAAACTGAGTATCATTGGTAGGATTCTCAATCCAGAGAGTCAAACTGTGAGGGATGTAATACTAGACATGCCAAGGAAGTGACAAGTTTATGACAGAGTTAGAGGGATTGCTCTATCCAAATCAATGTTCCAATTTGTTTTCAAATATGAACATGATATGGAGGAGGTTTTGAGGAAGATGGTGTGGACGTGCAAGGAGTGGAGTATTGTAATTGACCGTTGGATGGAGAATCCTCCGGAGGAGTATCTGAAATTTTTGTTGGTGTGGGTTCAGATACGTAACATTCCAATGAACTATTTCACTTACGAATCGATAGAGACTTTTGGAGAGTTGATTGGAAAGGTGGATACGGTTGCGTATGACCCAAACAAACCACACACTCTGGATTATGTGAGGGTTCGAGTTTTCTTTGATGTCTCAAGACCAGTATGAAAATCAAAGGTGGTGAATCTGCCTAATGGAGATGGTTCAGTAGAACTGCGTTTTGACTTTGAGAGATTGCAGAAAAGATGCTTTCACTGTCAGAGACTAACACATGAAAAGGATAAATGTCCCCTGCTTATACAAGCGAGAAGAGATCAGTCAAAGGAGCGAAAACAGAGGATTCTAGCAGAGAAGAAGAACAGGGACTGTATTATTACTCCAGAGGACCCATTATATGGCGTTTCATCTGAGTCTCAAGTTGGAGTTGATAGCCTGACCGGTCGCAGGAAAATCAATCCTGAAGTTTTACAGAATATGAGAGAGTATTTGCTGGCTGCTGATGGAGGGGAGAGGAGAGTGAGAGAAGAAAGGTTGAAGAAATATGTGGAGGACTTAGAGAATGATCCTAGGGGCCAGAAGAGCTTTCTTCGACTGGAGGCTGCTCCGACACTGACCCACGAGGTGAATCAGGGGAAAGGTCTTGTTTTTCGCTATCCTGAGAATGAAACTGCAGAGCCACAAGGTGTGGGGAGTAGTCAGTTGGTCATAAGGGAGAATAGAAGAATTGAGCCTCTGACCCAGGGTAAGATGGACGTTCTGAGAGGAAAGGAGAGGACAGTCTGTGGAGCGTCCTTTGCTTTTGGACATCCAACGGGTTTTAGTCTTGGCACCTCAGAGACTAATTATTCCGGGTGTCAAAGAGCAAGGGGAGCAGTGCGACGGCGTCCTCCGAAGCGCTATCGCCAGCGAAAGCCTACTGATGGTGTTACGGTAAGAGATGGGGATGATCAGGGAGATGCAGGCTCGGGTCTTAGTGCTGCAAAGAGAAGAGCAGAGGTGATGGCGGGGAACTTTTCAAAAGTTGCAAGAAGGTCCAAAATCGAGGCGGTCCCAAGTGAGGGACTGCAAAAGCTATAATGCGGATCATCAGCTGGAATTGCCAAGGCATGGGAGGGTCTCAGGACTTGACGATTCCCCGTCTCAAGGAGATGCGTAAAAAATATTTCCCGGAGATATTGTTCTTGATGGAAACGAAACATAAAAAGGATCGTTTGGTTGATTTAAAGTTACAGTTAGGGTATGACAGAGTTGTTGTGGTGGATCCGGAGGGTCTGAGTGGAGGTTTGGCCCTGTTATGGAAGAGAGAGGTGGTGGTGGAGTTTAAGTTTATGGATAAAAATCTGATTGACGTCTACATTATGTGGAGGGGTCAAAAGTTTTTTATTTCCTTTGTGTATGGAGAACCCTCCCAACAAGGTAAAATGAGGGTTTGGGAGAGGATAATGAGATATGGAGTAGGTAGGAAAGAGTGTTGGTGTATGGTTGGTGATTTCAATGAGATACTTAACAATGAAGAAACGATTGGTGGTCCTAAGAGGGGTGCTTCGACGTTTAGGGACTTCTCTGGAATGTTGGAAGCTTGTGAGATGAAGGAACTGGTGGGGCATGGCGATAGTTTCACATGGGCTGGTACGAGATACAAAAAATACATTCAATGTAAGCTGGACAGATGTTTTGGGAATAAACAGTTTCGACGTATTTTCTTAAAAGCATCTCAAGTTTTCATGGAGAAGCTGGGTTCTGATCATAGGCATGTGATGGTGAATTTTTTCTGTGCGAAGGATAGGAAGAGAGCTGATTTCAGGTTTGATAAGAGGTTGGTGGGGAAGAACCGAGTTTTTGAAACAATTAGTGAGACATGGACGAGGGCAAGGTCGTCGGGTCGTCTTTCATTAGCAGAGAGTCTAGGAGCAGTGCAAAGATCTCTGGGGAAATGGAAGAGGGAGAATGATATGAACTCCAATAAAAGACTTGAGAAGCTCAGGCATGAATTAGAGTTGGAGACTGGATCTTTGGCGCCTGGTTGGGAACGTATCAAAGAACTAAAATCAGAAATCTGGAAGGCTTTTAAAGAGGAAGAAGATTTTTGGAAACAGAAGAGCAGGGATAAATGGCTAGTTGTGGGAGATAACAACACAAGTTTTTTCCATGCCTCGGTAAAAGCCTCTAGACAACGGAATTATATATCTAAGCTCGTTGAGGAAGATGGCAGAGTGTATACTTCAAATGAAGACATGGGCAGAGTAGCAGAGAAATATTTTGAAAAGCTTTTCTCGACGTCAGAGCCAGTGGGCTTAGAAGGTTTCTTGCGGGAATGGTGCCAAGGGTTACAGATGGAATGAATCAGAGGCTTATCAGGGAAGTGAGAGATGATGAGATTAGAGAGGCTGGGTTCTCTATCAAACCGTCGAGCGCACCAGGTATTGATGGAATGAATGGTTTGTTCTTCCAACAATATTGGGACGTGATTGGAACGGATGTGTCAAGTGAGATTAAAGCTTTCTTTCGAACAGGGGTCTTTCCAACGGAATGGAACCTTACACAATTGTGTTTGATCCCAAAGGTGAATAATCCTTCTGTTATGGTGGACTTAAGACCAATAAGCCTATGTTCTGTGATCTATAAGACCGTCTCAAAGATTCTGGTTGCTAGAGTAAAGCCTTTGTTGGAACACATTGTGTCTCCGACGCAATCTGCTTTTGTTCCAGAGCGGTTAATCACTGATAACATAATAATCGCTCATGAGATGGTACACAGTTTGAGAACACATGAGCGGATCTCGAAGGGCTTCATGGCTATAAAAACTGATATGTCCAAGGCGTACGATAGGATTGAGTGGCAGTATCTAGAGGCTCTCCTCAAGGCGATGGGTTTTCATGACACTTTTAGGGGATGGATTATGTTCTGTGTAAAAACAGTTTCATATACGGTTCTTATGAATGGAGAGTGTGAAGGAAAGATAACGCCTACAAGAGGTTTGAGACAAGGAGACCCTCTATCTCCTTTTCTTTTTGATCTTTGCACTGAGGGTTTGTCCTACCAGCTGAATGAGGCAGAACATCGTGGTGAAATTTCCGGGATCCAGTTTGATGTCTCTGGTCCGTCGGTCTCTCACCTGTTTTTGCTGATGATTCTCTCCTCTTACTAAAGGCAAAGGAAAGTGAGTGTACGGCAGTCTGTCAAATACTGAAGAAGTATGAGTCTGTGTCTGGACAGATGATCAGTTTGGAGAAATCTGCAATTGCTTTTGGTAAGAGGGTGGACGAGGAGAGAAAACAGAGGATAAAAGAGATTACAGGAATAGCAAATGAAGGAGGAACTGGAAAATATTTGGGGCTGCCAGAGTGTTTCAGTGGATCAAAGGTTGAGATGCTTCAATACATCCAGGAGAAGATGACAGCGAGATTCAATGGATGGTACGGGAATTTTCTGTCTGCTGGAAGTAAAGAAGTCTTATTGAAATCTGTAGCGATGGCGATGCCGGTCTTTGCTATGTCTGTATTCAAACTCCCGAAGTCGACGTGTCAGAACCTCACGAGTGCCAAGGCAAATTTTTGGTGGAATGCGTGTGAAGGAAAGAATAAGATGCATTGGGTGTCGTGGGATAAAATGTACCTTGATAAAGAGAATGGTGAAATGGGGTTTAGAGATATAGAAAAGTTTAACCAAGCCCTTCTGGCAAAACAAGGATGGAGGTTGCTCATGAATGAAAATTCTCTATGTGCTAGAGTAGTGAAGAGTAGATATTATCCTGATGGTGAATTTCTTTCTGCACGGTTGGGGCCGCGTCCGTCTTACGCTTGGAGGAGTATCCTTCATGGAAGGGAACTGTTAGTGAAGGGTCTGAGAAGGAATGTTGGGTCTGGAGAAAGCATCTTTGTATGGACAGATAAGTGGTTGTTCGAGTCTGTTCCTGTGGCGCCATTAAGGAAACAGATTTTATTTTATCTAGACTTGAAAGTGTATGATTTGATAAATCAACAGACGAAGACATGGGACAGAGGAGTGCTTGAGACTTGTTTCTATCAGGGGGACATTGATCGGATTGTCAAGATGAAACCAGCTTGGGGGTTGAAGGACTCATATGAATGGGTTCATGACAGATCGGGAGCCTTCACAGTAAAATCCGGGTACTGGTTAGCTGGGATTCTGGATCAATCAGAGATACGACGAGAAGCGTTAGCGAAACCTTCAATAAATGTTCTTAAGAGCAAAGTGTGGAAGGTGGATACGGCACCTAAGATAAGGATCTTTATGTGGAAAGCTTTGTCTCAGGCCCTTGCGGTGGGGGGGGAAATCTTCTGGCTAGAGGCATGAAGGTTGATGGACGATGCCAGAGTTGTAGCTTTGAAGGAGAATCTATTGAGCATGTCTTGTTTACCTGTCATGCAGCAAGGAGGATATGGGCGCAGGTGGGCTTCCCTTTCCCCATTAGGGGTTTTGAAAATATGAGTCTTTTGGAGAACTTCAACTATTTGCTGTCTATTGAGAAAAAGAAGGATGTTCCAAAAGAGATTGGTGGCATTTTCCCATGGGTTCTATGGAGACTGTAGAAGAATAGAAACTCATTTTTATTTGAGGGGAAGTTTTTGATGCAGATGACACTGTGTGCAAGATTAAGGAGGATGCGAGACAATGGTTTGAAGTCCATGATATTACCCCTGGGGAAGCTAACGCCTCTGAGATAGTAAGTAAAGCAGTGAAGAGATGGAGAGCTCCAGAGGAGGGAGGCTTCAAATGCAATGTGGGAGTAGCCTGGTCCAAGGACAAAATGCGGGCAGGTACGTCTTGGGTTGTGAGGAACTGGAGAGGTGAAGCGGTGATGCACAGTAGAAGATCTTTTACTAGGATTAACTCTATTGTGGATGCTAAACACACTGGTTTGTTGTGGGCAATTGAAAGTATGACATCGCATAGACTGAAGAATGTGTGTTTTGAGGTGGAAGCACCTGAATTGGTGGGAGCTGTATTGCGACCATTGGCGTGGCCGTCTTTTCGAGCTCACAGATCGGAGTTAACAGAGGCTCTGGGGAAATTAGAGGACTGGAAGCTGGTTGACGCGCGACGGGAGGTGAACGTTCCTGCTTTTAAAATTGCTAGAAGTGTCACTCTTGAAAATCGTATGCAGTCTTATGTAGCTCAGGGCGATCCTGAGTGGCTGAGACATTTGTTTGATCATGAAAGAAATGAAGGAGGTCCCCGTTGAATCGGTGGAGAATTCGTTTATGGGATCATGGCCTACGGCTCGGTTGTGGAGAAGGAGGATACAGATGTTTTAGGCTCTGTATTTTTTCGTGGGGCTCTGTTTTTGGTTTTTTCTGTTTTTCAATTTCTCTTTTGGCTGTCTGTAGCTTGTGAGAGAAGGGAACAATACTTTGTACCAGTCTTCCTCTTTTTTAATGCAAATTTAGAGTTAAAAAAAAACAAAATTAAACCCATTAAAAAGTCCACGTTAGAGGTTTGGAGACGTTAATATATCTCTCTTTTAAACATCTTAAAGACATATTGCCTTCCACTTTCTCCAAATCAAACAATTGAAAATTCAAATTGATGTAAAAAAGGATTAGAGAAGAGCTTTCCAGATTCGCTTCCAACACAGACCACTTAGCTTTAATCGACATAGAATAATACCTTGAGAATCCATTGGATGCATCAGAGATAACTCTATGATTGATCGGAGTCTTCAAGCATTCATATTTACTTTGCTGTCATGTCCTTTTCCTCTTCTTGCTTGTGATTGTCAGGCCTGTCTTCAATCCACTGATCCTTGCAAGCAAAAGAGGAAACATCGCTTTCACTCAGTGACTCATCCCATTAGAACTGCTTCTTGATCACTTCTCTCATGCTCGAAACATTTTGAAGAGAGAAACAATGGTTCACCATCCATTCCAACACAGAGCTTAACTCTTCTGCAAACTTGTTCATGTCTGCTTTTTTTGTCTAGTAAACCGTAACAAGTCTGAAGAAACCGCTGCAGTACACTACTTAGGTCTGTAGACTCTCCACTGCAAGACACGAGCAGTTTAACCCGAAAGCCTTTCTCCCTGTGAGACTGAGACATACCCTCTCATCTACTAAGCTGACTTCTTCAATAATTTCAACGATTCTGCTAATCCACTTGCTGATATCGCACTATGTCTGGTGCACGTTCCACAGTGAGAGTCTCGGTCTGTTTTAAGCTTGAATGGTTTAACACCTGACAGAGTTTTACTGATTCTTTAATATTTCATCAGTGTTCATCTGAACTTTCGCTGCCTCTGATGAATCTTTATTATATTTATTCTCTACCGGATCAGTAGCTGAAGTGGAATCAGAAGAGAAGATAGGAGAACTTCCAGGTACTATAGATGTAACAATTGCAAGCTTTTACATTTCTTAAACGTGTCTGTCATTTCTGTCTTTATAACATTCAATCTTTTTTCGTATTCATGTGATGTGGTTTTTGATTTGTAAGAAAACAGGGCTAGTGAATACATTAACGTCTCTGTTTAATCTTAAACGTGGTTTTTTTAATGGGTTTAATTTTGTTAAGTTAACTAAGATTTGAGGAATTACTTTGCATACACAATAGTTGGAGAATTAATAATTAAATGGTCATTTTCCCGTTCACTTGCTCTCAATTTTATTTTTACAACCCAGAAGACATTATTACGAATACAACAACAAGAGATATTACAACAACAAAAAAAGATAATAAATAACTCATAGCAACATATAGTAATATGAGATATGAGTATCTGAAATCCACCCAGAAACAGAGAGCAGAAACTCAAAAGTGATAAATCAATCTCAGTTCTTGACAGTGGTGACATGTTTGAGGAGCATCTCGACAACATCATTGGAGATCCTGGAAGCTTCGTTCTTGAGCTGCTCGATTTTGGCATCGGTCTCTTGCTCCAGCCTCTTCACATTCGCACCCGAGTCTCCACTTGTCTGTTTGTTTTCAACCCCCAAATACATATACATATAAGGATTACTACAAAGAAGAAGAAGAAAAGGAGACTAGATTGTCTTATGTCATATTGTAGAAGATGTTGTTACCTCCTCAAGTTTCCTCTGGAAGTCTTGCTCAGTTTTAGCTTTGTATTCGGCAATCTCTTTCTCAGCCTCTTCCTTGGCTTGCTTCAGCCTTGCCATCTTTGCTGCAACACAACAAAAATACATCAAATTTCAAAACATATAATTATAATCAAAAGCTCCATCAAGGACTATATGGATTATCCTCCAAGTGCTCCAACTTCAAATACAGTTTAAATTTCTTCTAAATACTAAAATGACAGTAACAATTTTAAATAACATTTAGACAGATCAGAAGACATCATATTTTTCTAATGTATAGATTCAAATTGCAAGCATGTGGCGGACCTAAGGATGAGGAAAAACAAGTTTAGAGAGCTACCAGTCCTAGCAGCATTGACAATGTGTTGAGCTTCTTGTTCAGCAGCAAGCAATTGCTGGATTCCACCTCCTCCTCTGCTGGATTCCATTGTTTTTTTGTTTTCAAAATCCTAACAAGAAAAGAAATCACTTTTAGATGAATCAACCAGAACCACATACACAAGCTTGAAGCTCCTACAGTTGAAAGATCCCAACTAAAGTACTAAGGACAGTCACTTGTCTCTAGTG
Organism: Erucastrum elatum; assembly: GCA_900406325.1. Taxonomy (NCBI): domain Eukaryota; kingdom Viridiplantae; phylum Streptophyta; class Magnoliopsida; order Brassicales; family Brassicaceae; genus Erucastrum; species Erucastrum elatum. The sequence goes on from OVBX01004260.1 coordinate 10,587, forward strand.
TTTGGCATTGAGCTTGAGAGAAACAACCATTAATTGAAAGCAGCAGTATGTGTTAAATCTAATCTAGTACCAATCCAAGTAAATAAGAAAAACGATCAGAAGCAAAATAGATCTAAGGCGTCCGTGAGAGGACGGAAGATCAACGAAGAGAGAGAAGGCATACCCTTTGGCTTCGCTTGTTCCTATGAGAGAGATGCAATGAATCAAAATCAGAGAAAGGATCTGATCACACGTATATTTTAATCTACCGACAACTGACAAGAGTAGTGGGCCAACGTTTACTGAACTAAATGCCCATCTTTTAATGGGCCACACTCACATCAAGACTGAATCCCACGTATAGACACATGCATTATTATCCAATCATATTTTATTAATTATTAAACCCCGAAAAACATTAGTATTAGTATACTAATTTAATTATTGCTCCTCTCTTATTATTACATCTCAAACAAACAAATATTCTCTCTGCTCTCTGCTAAACCATCCACGTTTATGAATACACCGTATCACATACTATTTGATCTCTCTCTCTCTCGACTCTCTCTCCCTCTCTCCCTCCATGGAGACGGCTAATAGCGCCGCCGGTTTCACCTACCTGGGCCACACTTTCAGCAATCTCAGCCTCAACGACCACTCCTCCTCCGCTTTCAGCGACTGCAACAGCGACAGATCTGGCGAGTTCCCCACCCCCTCTCCCCTCAGCCGCCGCCTCCTCCTCTCCTCCTCCGCCACCGACACCTCCGACGAACTCATCCCCCACCTCGTCGCACTCCTCCTCTCCTCCTCCGTCGAGGACCAGAAGCAAGCCGCCATGGAGATCAGGCTCCTCTCCAAGCACAAGCCCGAGAACCGCGTCAAGATCGCCAAGGCAGGCGCCATCAAGCCCCTCGTCTCCCTCATCTCCTCATCCGATCCCCAGCTCCAGGAGTACGGCGTAACCGCCATCCTCAACCTCTCCCTCTGCGACGAGAACAAGGACCTGATCGCCTCTTCCGGGGCGATCAAGCCTCTCGTCAGGGCCTTGAAGATGGGAACAGCCACTTCTAAAGAGAACGCCGCGTGCGCTCTCCTCCGGCTATCTCAGCTGGAGGAGAACAAGATTGCGATCGGGAGATCGGGAGNCGCGATCGGGAGATCCGGAGCGATCCCTCTTCTTGTGAACCTTCTTGAAACCGGAGGGTTCAGGGCGAAGAAGGACGCGTCGACGGCTCTCTACTCCCTCTGCTCGGCGAAAGAGAACAAGATCAGAGCCGTGGAGTGCGGGATCATGAAGCCGCTCGTGGAGCTCATGGCGGACTTCGGATCAAACATGGTGGACAAGTCGGCGTTCGTGATGAGTTTGCTGATGTCGGTGCCGGAGTCGAGGGCGGCGGTGGTTGAGGAAGGAGGGGTTCCTGTGCTGGTGGAGATTGTTGAGGACGGGACGCAGAGGCAGAAGGAGATGGCTGTGGCGATACTGCTTCAGGTTTGCGAGGGGAGCGTGGTGTATCGAACCATGGTGGCTAGGGAAGGAGCGATACCTCCGCTTGTTGCGCTTACTCAGGCGGGAGGGACGAGTAGGGCGAAGCAGAAGGCGGAGGCGTTGATTGAGCTGTTGAGGCAATCAAGATCCCATTAGTTAGTAACTTAACGGTGGATGATCGTCGGAGGAACTGTGAGGAGCTTTTTTTACTTTGTACAAAAAAAAAACAGCAAATGGGGAAATAAATGAAATAACTGTAAATTAGTTTGTTTCCCCCTCTGTAATTTATCTTCTTGAGATTGTTTGTTTTTGTGATCCAGTTGATAAATATCGGTTTAGTTTTTTTTCTTAACATGTTCACATCATTACTAATTCTTTCGTCTCCAAACTAACTAGCTAGAGCTTTTGATTATCAAAAAGAAAACCATTAATTTATTTAACTTTGAGAACAAGTGAACTGAAATTTCAACAAGCTGGGGACAGAGCAAATGAGATAATCAGCAATAACATGTTTCTCCGCCATGTTCGGTATTTGACCCTTACATGCGTAGACTAATGCTTCGAATAAACAAAGAAGACCGCATAACAAGGAAACGTTGATAATGTTTTGTAAGTAGAGAAAAATAAAAACATTATCACTTGGACAACCGTACTGAACAGAATATAAGCAAAAGATAGCCATGTTCTTGGGGGCAGGGGACAGAGCAGAAGAGAGAGAAGAACATGTTCCATCATCACAATACTAGCATATCAAAGACACGATCCCAGAAGTTAGCAAACAGAAATATATAAATAATTAGTTGAAATATGATGATGATTCTTCTTTTCTTCTAGCCGCCTGCAATCTCTTTCGTTTGACCCTCTGGATACACACAAGACCTCTAGTTAGCTTCTCAAGATCCATTTTAAAAAGATAAAAAAAAAAGAAACTAGAATCCATACTATGTTTAAGATTATCTAAAAATAACTCACCTGGGAGGCTGATGGCATGGTTAGCTTGTGCATCAGCAACAGAATTGAATTCCTACACATATATACCACACGGCTAACCATTAATTCACATTCTTCACTTTCCAATTACGCAAATTAACCAGAGTTTAGTAGTGGCTTTATTACCCTGTCAATGTGTTGGATGTGGAATGATTTAAACTGCCTCATAAGCTCCTTGGCCTGTTTACAAAGCTCAGCCATTTTCGGGTGCTTGGTTTGCCATTTATCTTGAACCTGCTCGCAATTAATTAGTTAGATACTTTTGAACCAAAAAGAAAAAAAAAGATAGATAGGGTGAAGCAGAGTCTATATATGGACCTGCATACAGACAAGCATAGAATCTCCTTGGACGCGGACATTCTTAAAGCCTTTGTGAAGAGCAGACTTGAGACCAAGAATGAGAGCTCGATACTCTGCAACGTTGTTAGTGGCAGTCCCCACACCTTCCTGCAAATAGAAGAGCACACTGTTATCATCTGACGCACGGAGAACAGCTCCTGCACCCGCTTTCCCAGGGTTTCCTTTGGAAGCACCGTCAAACTCGATGCTACAGGAATCCTGAGAGGTTCAAGGATAAGATTCCGATTACTTTATAAAAAAAATATGCAAAAAACATATTTGTTGGAAGACTGGAGTTTACATTTTGAAGAATGGGACGCTGAGTCAACTGACTGAAAGGAACAGCAACGCGAGGAACCATGCCACTGCCACTTCCAATCTTAAGATTCTTTTGTGGATGACTCGAGGGTGATGATTCATCAGTTTCCTGAATGATGAGGAGAGGTAACAAGACTTTTGGTCAACACACATTTTACTATCTCTCTCTCACATTGTTATACTGAGCAAAATGCAATGAATCATGAGTCTAAAAGGAGTGATAAAGAGATTCTGGTGGATTACCATCTGTTGCAATAATCTCTTGGGCTGGGAAGGTTTCTCGAGAGACTCTCCTTGATAAGAAGAAGAACATGGTTGCTGAAACGAGAGCAAAAAGGATTATGATATCAGCAGTAATGATAGGATCCTTTGGTAATCAAAGATGAAGATTATATATATGTATATAACCTGAAGAGGACAAGGGATGAGATTCCCAAAGACAGAATCATCAACTTTGAGATGAGTAGCATTGACAGAGAAGAGAGCATTCTTGAGACCAAAAGAGGATATGAAGTCTTGTGCTCCTTGAGGAGGCCAACCATATCCTTTGTACACACTCATCGGTGGATCTGTTACCTGACAAAACAATAGCATATAATCAAGTAATGTTTTAATTGTTTCTTTCAGTCGATTATAAAAAAAGGAAAAAGAGAGTGAAATGGGAGATTACAGAGGAGCCAGCTTGTTGTTGGCATTCGCTCAAGCTTCGATACACACCAACGATGTCTCCCTTACGAACAACGTAGAACGCGTCCGTCTCATCTCCCATCGCCGAACCCTTTTTTGATCCTATAAAATCCCCCGTACAATCGTCGTCACTTCAAAGAACCCTAAAAACCTCTACTCAGAACTATCAAACGAGGTGAAATTAATTCATACCCCCGCCCTTTGGACGTTTCATTGCTGTAGTTTAGAAATATGGGCCTTTAGTGGGCTATCATATTCACATCCAATTAGGCTAATTTGGATTAATATAGATATGCAGGCAGTAACACATTACCACATACATCAAATGATCAAAGAGTTCGTGTGTAACTATTTCATGGAAACTACTCTACTACTGAGGAGTTCTCGTTTTTTCTTTTCTGTTTAGAAGAAAAAGACATTGCACGTGAACTACAGAAACAATATTTTCATTTTTAAGAATAGAAACACGCACAAATCTAATTATTTTAACGTTTAATTTAACTTTTTTATTCCACACACACACACACACAAGCGATCGATTCGGTGGGCGTGCAGCTTCGTGATTTTTCACTTATGAAGCGC
>OVBX01004261.1:4261-14966 GCA_900406325.1 Erucastrum elatum
GGTGCGAGTGGATCTATGTAGCTCGTCTAGAATCGAGCTTACTATTTACTCTCTAAAATCAGGCGCCGGTTGAACGTTCTGACTTGTTGTGACTTTAAATAAAATGTGTTCCTCTATTTTTAGTTAAAAGTGCACTTTTGTTGTTACATAGATAAGGATAACACATAAAAATTCTCTAATAAATTCATACCTAATTCTCTCACAATGTATCATGGATAACACATGAAAATTCTTACCTACAACCCTAAATCTCTCACAAATATGTTATTTTAACAGTTAATACCTATAAATCAAAATGAATTTTAATATTTTTATTTTAATTTTAAATTAAAAGAATGTCTACATCTTTCTCATTCAATTAAGGCATTAAATAAATTGTAAAATCGGTCTGCAGCAAAGACGCTAAAATTAATAACAGTTCTAAATAGCTAAAGCTGTAACTGGTATTTGTAGAAATATATAAAAATGAATTTAAATAAATGGAATAAAATGAATGAGATGTATATTTGTTTTTAATTGTATTTCAGTTAACATATTTCTTATGTTCGTTTGTTCCTCTCTTTCTTTCTTTCATCATGAATTATTTTCATAAATGACTAATTGTGATTTCATTCATAAAAATAGCATTTCAGTTACAGTTACTTTCTGAAAGGAGTTAACCATATATAGGAGGAAAAATATCAAAACATAACCACACCAAAATTCACAAGTCTTAATTATTAACAAATCATAGATATACATATACCACCAAATTAAAGTAGAATAAATCAATTTTGTGAGATATTTTTCAAATAGTAAAATTGAACCAAACTTTTGGTGTCATTGCTCTCGGTTTTCTTTTTTTTTAGCAGAGAATATATATTTTTCTGCTCCCACTGCACTAACAAGATCATTTGCTTATATAATCATGTAAAAATATAATTTTTTTAAAAAAATAGTTTAAATTTTTCTGTTTAGATCTTCATGCTAAATTGAAATCATATTCTTGATGGGATGGTATCTTTGATATAGAGCCTACTTGCCTTCTTTGTGGTTACTTGCCCTAATCAAAGAATCACTAATTCATTGAATGTGCTTACACCTTTCTAATCTGGTCTCAAGCTGCCTCAAGGTGGAGATCTCAAACCCTGCGGTTTCATGGGACCTTACTGTGCAGTGGCTCCTGTTAAGAGTGGTTAAGGTAGTCGACCAAACCGGTCTCGGTTTGGTGAAGATAAGTACGATGTAATATAGATATATGTCTTGGTTGTTGCAGATATATCTGAATCTCTCCATGAGAAGATATTGTAAACTATGTATATATACTCATCGATATCAATAGAGAACAACAACAGTTTCCGTAACACAATCTCTCTGAGTTTACATGGTATCAGAGCTTGTGTAAAAGATCAAATCGTTTAAAGAGAGACTGTGAGATATGACAAAAGTAGAGATCATTGCTGCAGGTGGCAGCGGAATTGAAAACACTTCCCAGGCGTCTCCTTACTTCCTGACGACGTCAGACAATCCAGGAGTATCGATCACACCGGTGGTGTTGAACGGCGAGAACTATGCCGAGTGGGCATCAGAGATGGAGAATTCGCTCCGTGCGAAGGTAAGATAGGGTTTGTCAATGGGACTCTGACGATGCTTGACGAGAGAGAGAAAACAGCTGAGGCAGAGTCATGGAAAACGGTAAACTCCATGACTGTGGGGTGGATACGAACCTCGATTTCACCGACGGTGCGTTCGACAGTAACGTTCACACCAGATGCGTGCAAGATGTGGAATGACTTGAAGAGAAGATTTTCGATTGGTAACTCTGTGAGAGTTCATCAGCTGAAAGCAGAGCTATTAGCTTGTAAACATGACGGTTCGACTGTATTGGAGTATTTTGGTCGACTCTCTTCCAACTGGGAGGAGCTGATGAATTATAAATCTCTCCTGACGTGTACCTGTGGAGCGTCTGAGAAGTTTAGCGGAGATTACGAAGAGGAGAAAGTTCATATGTTCCTCATGGGGCTTGACGACTCTCGGTTCGGCAACGTCTGCACCAATATTATTGGGATGGATCTACTGCCGGACCTGAACTCTGTATATCAGAGAGTCGTGAGGGAAGAGAGAAAACTTGTGAGTACACGAGTAGAAACAAAGCAAGAAGCAGTGGGGTTTGCGATGAGGTCTGAGATACAGCAGGGAGATAGCACAAGTGTGTCTGGATCCTCAGCTGCAGTCGCAAGAGGTAGAGGAGTGGTATGTTCACACTGTGGGAGGACATGACACGAAAAGAAAGAGTGCTGGCAACTTATCGGGTTCCCCGATTGGTGGACAGAACAGAATCAAGGTGGTGATAGGAGTGGACGTGGATAAGGCAGAGGTCGTGGACTTGGTCAAGCACGATCAAATGCAACGCAGGCTCAGTCCTCGAGTGGTGGTCTCCCTTTGACGCCAGAGCAGTGGGCCTCGCTAACTGCACTACTCGAACAGCAGAAGCCAAATCCGATCCCAGAGAAGCTTAACGGTAAGAAACAAACCGGTGAGGTTATTTCGGACACTAGAGCATCACACCACATGACAGATGATGCAAGATTGCTTAGTGATATGCATGATGTGGTGGAATGTCCAGTGCGGTTCGCCGATGGAAGTCAAGTGCAAGCCACAAGGAGTGGTGTACTGCGACTTTCAGACAAAATAACACTGTCTCATGTCTTACTAGTTCCGGAATTGAACTGTACTTTGCTGTCTGTGGCCAAGTTGCTGAAACAGACATGTTGTCTTGCCGTGTTTTCTGATACACGGTGTGTTTTGCAGGACCATTTTACGAGGACCCTGATTGGAACCGGTGAAGAACGGGACAGTGTTTATATTTATCGGGATGTTACAGTTCGGCGAGGTCTCAGAGTCAAAGGAGCAGAGGACGCAGCTTTGTGGCATCACAGACTGGGGCATCCGTCTTTTGGTGTTTTGAGTTTTTTACCATTTGTTTTTGGTATTTCAAATCACTCTGACAATTTTGGAGGATGTGATATCTGTTTTAAATCAAAGCAAACTCGTGGTGTGTTTTCAGAAAGTTATAATAAAGCTTCAGTTCCTTTTGAATTAATTCATGTTGACTTATGGGGACCATATAGAGAACCAGTGTCATGTGGAGCAGTCTACTTCCTTACGATTTTCGACGATTGATCACGTGCCATCTGGATTCATCTTTTGTTGGAAAAGTCGGAGGTGACAAGAGTCTTATCAAATTTTTGTTCCTTTGCTCAGCGCCAGTTTGGACGACATGTTCAGATAGTTCGCAGTAATAATGGAACTGAGTTCATGTGCTTGACGAAGTTCTTTACATAGAATGAGATTTTGCATCACACTTCGTGCGTCACAACTCCGCAACAGAATGGCAGAGTCGAGAGGAAGCATCGACACATCTTAAACGTCTCAAGATCGATCATGTTCCAAGCGAACCGTCCTATAAAATTTTGGGGTGAAAGCGTTCTCATTGCAGCTCACCTCATCAATCAAACTCCGTCCAGCCTCTTGGAAGGAAAGTCTCCGTATGAGTGTCTATACGGCAGAGCTCCGTCATATGACATGATCAAAACGTTTGGGTGTCTCTGCTATGCACACAGTTCACCCCGCGACAAGGACAAATTCAAACCGAGGAGTATAAGATGTGTCTTTGTTGGGTACACGTTTGGCAAGAAAGGTTGGAAATTATATGATATGGAGAGCGAAGAATTTTTTTGTCAAGAGACTTGGATTTTGGAAAATCAATTGTTGTCGTTCCTGTTTCTAGAAAACCAAGTCATCGCGCCTGCAGCTTTTCCACCAGTGTCACCAATTGTTGAAATTCAAGACAGCAGTGATGATAATCTTCTGTCGGAGTCCAGGGGGAGCGATGTTGCTGACTTCGATAAGGACTCATGAAGACTTGATACGGCGAAGGAGACATAGGAAGTAGCGGAGTCTGGAACAGAGGAAGCAGCTGTTCCTGCAAATTCAGAAACATAGTCTCCGGACCAGAAACAGAGCACGCCTCCTCTGCAACTCCTCCAGTTGTTGAAGTCCTCAGAAGAGGTCATAGAGTACCAGTGCGTTCAGTGAAACTTCGTGATTACGTAACATACAACGCGAGCTGTCGTCCTAATAAACTAAACACAAACTCAGTTCATCCCGCTTCGTATCAGAACTTGGAAACGAGTCCAGGTAAAACTAGTTGCTCATATCCCATTACAGCTTATGTCTTTGACGCAGTGTTCTCTGAGAGACACCAAGCTTTTCTCGCAGCAAACTCAGCAGGTGCAGAGCCGTGAAACTGGAGAGAAGCAATGCTGGATCCTATATGGAATGGAGCAATGTCGACTGAAGTAGCAGCCTTGGAGGGACAGAGGACCTGGGATGTTATGGAGCTGCCAAAGAGAAAGAAAGCACTCTTCTGTCAGTGGGTGTTTAAGTATAAGTACAATGCAGACGGCACAGTGGAGAGACCTAAGGCACGACTTGTAGTGTGTGGTAATGGGCAGGTGGCAGGAGAAGATTACGGAGAGACATTTGCGCATGTGGCGAAGATAACGACAGTACGGACTTTGCTGGAAGTAGCAGTTGCAAAGAACTGGGAAGTGCATCAAATGGACGTGCATAATGCATTTTTACATGGAGATTTGAAAGAAGAAGTGTACATGAAGATGCCTCCCGGTTTCTACGGCGACAGTCCCACAATGGTGTGTAAGCTGAGGAAATCACTCTATGGATTGAAGCAGGCGCCGCGCTGTTGGTTCGCAAAGCTTACGTCTGCTCTCAAGAAGTTTGGGTTCAAACAATCTTACTCTGATTATTCATTGTTCACATACATCAGAGACGGAAGGAGCTTGCGAGTCCTCATTTATGTGGATGATCTTATAATTGTTGGGGATGATTTGAATAGGATGACGAGGTTTAAAAGCTACTTGAGCAAGTGGTTCAAGATGAATGATTTGGGCAAAGCCAAGTACTTTCTGGGTATCGAGTTAGCAAGGGGACCGATGGGGATGTTCCTGTCTCAACGGAAGTACGCGTTAGATATCGTAGCAGAAGCAGGGTTGTTGGGCTGCAAGCCAGTGGCAACGCCCATGGAACAGAATCATAAGTTGTTGTCGGACAAGGGACCGCTCTACAGAGATCCGGTGAGGTTCAGGAGAATGGTTGGTAGACTGGTGTATATGTCGATCACTAGACCTGAGTTGAGTTATGCAATCCATGTCCTGTCTCAAGTGATGCATAAGCCAAGAGAGGCTCACTGGGATGCGGTGGTGCGTGTTCTCAAGTATCTGAAAGGGATCATGTTGAAAGCTGTCAGTGATCTCCGCATACGAGCATTCTGTGATGCATATTGGGCGTCGTGTCCATTGTCGAGGAGGTCCTTATTCGTGTTCGTTGTACTCTTGGGAGACTCACCTATTTTCTGGAAGACTAAGAAGCAGGATACTGTGTCTCACTCTTCTGCAGAGTCGGAGTACAGAGCGATGGCGGCAACTTTGCGGGAGTTGAAGTGGTTAAGGCGTCTGTTGGAAGACCTTGGGGTGAAGCGCAGTGGCCCTATGAAGATGTTCTGAGACAGTAAGTCAGCTATATATATATCGCTACAAATCTGGTGTTTCACGAGAGGACGAAACATATTGAGTCTGACTGTCACAGTGTTCGCGACGCAGTCCAGGATGAACTGATCACGCTACGACATGTACAGACCACATAGCAGTTGAAAGATTTGATGACTAAGGCCTTGGGTAGTGCATCGTTTCATTACTTACTCAACAAGTTGGGCGTTCATAATCTCCACGCACCAACTTGAGAGAAAGTGTTAAGAGTGGTTAAAGTAGTCGACCAAACCGGTCTTGGTTTGGTGAAGATAAGTACAATGTAATATAGATATATGTCTTGGTTGTTGCAGATATATCTGAATCTCTCCATCAGAAGATATTGTAAACTATGTATATATATTCATCGATATCAATAGAGAACAACAACAGTTTCCGTAACACAATCTCTCTGAGTTTACAGCTCCCAATCGCTCGTGCAGTGGCAACCAGTCTCTGCTGCAGATTCTACCACTTCCTTCGCGTTGTTACAAGTTTGGTAAGATGTGATCTATGAAATTTGACACAAAAGGAACTCTCGGCTACATGCTGGTCTTAATCTTTCTCATTTTATCCTTCACAAGGTTCTCAATGTGATGAAAAATAGATCTATCGCACTTCGTAATGTTGGCTCTAACCTTGGTGGGTTGTCACACAGTCCAGCTCTGTTCATGTTTATTAATCGAAGCCCCTTTCTCTTCCTCTCTTTTTATTTTCAATATTGTTTATTAATCATTTTATAACTCTTTTAAGTTTATTGAAACCCTTTTTTAAATATATATTTGTATTTATTTTAAAATTTTATCTTTCTTAAATTTATTATTTTATTTAATATGATTAGTAAAATAAGAAGGATAAATCATACAATATTTTTATTTAACTTTAATGAACGTTAAAACAGTATACCAAAATCATCGAATTCAGTTACCTTTTCTTGAAAGAAAAATATGAGCAAAATATCCAAACATAACCACACCAAAATTCACTGATCCCTGTCTAAACCAAACTACATAATAATCCAAACAGGTAGTAGAAATTAAAAAAAAAAGAACAAGACTATGCACTTTGCATTGCCAATACCAAGGCTGTAACTCCGCTTCAAGACTGCTAGACAAGACCACATGTGTAACCTGATAAGCTCCAGAAAACATTCCATCATAATCTCTAAAAATATATTCCGCTCTTGCCATTGTATCATTATTCGACCACCCTGCATCATATTTACATTTGATATAGTCCATTGGTGGTTTCCTCCATTTCGAAAGACCTTGATCTCTTCTGAACTGCTAGTGACTCTTCATTCTTATATAAAGCCAAACTGCATTCATTTGTTTCTTTTTTTCCAATACAAATCAAGACTCCACGGGTTCTGACAATGAGCATACACCAGAGTATTCTTGCTTTTCCAGATTCTCCAAAGAATCCCTGGAAGATATTGACGGGGAAAGTTAGATATATAGACTGATTGGAATTACTGTCAAAAACATCTTAATTTTTTTTGTGTCAAACTACACATCAGAATCTAGTATCATAGGTTTAAGACTACCAGCTTCTCTCTATATTGGCTTGTGCATGGAAGACATGTGAAGAATAAAGGGTTAGGTGTTTCTTCATCTTGACAACAACACCTACATTGGTTATCTCTTGTAATGTGACGGTACTTGAGATTTGGACCAATTGGAAGGATGTTAGACAAAAGCTTCCAAAGGAATTAATTCAACTTAGGTGTCGTTTTTAACTTCCATATCTTCCTCTTCAATACGATTGAACCATTAGACAAAATTAACTGTCTTTGATTCAACTTGATTGTACATCATATAATCATGTATCTGTGTAATTCCACCCCAATACATCATTAGCGTCTTAAAAATTCAACTTAATATCTTTAATCAACGCCGCATCTTAAGGCAAGAAAAACAAATCAAGTTACTCATAATTCCATAAACGAGTCCTTGGATGGAAAAATAAATTGACTGATTTATCCTCTAAGATGACTCCCAAATTACTTATCGGTGCTTGTGGAGGATTTATAGGAAGCTAATGATCTGTCCAAACCTTGGTTTTCTAACCATTACCAATAAGAATATGCATGTCTTTACGATTGAGATTGAGGCCTTCCATAAGCGATCTCCAAATACGAAGGCTTGGTTCCAATATGACCATTAAGCATGGTTTGTTGAGTAAAATAGAAACCTCGTAATAGTCGTGCCACCAGACGATTAGGAGATTGCCTATCCTCCAGAATTTCTTTACCAGCAATGCAACATTAAAACTTTCAAAATCTTTAAAACCCAAGCCACCATCTTCTTTTGCAACACTCAACTCATCCCAACTAATCCAATGCATTCCTTTATTTCCATGACTCCTTACTCCACCATAATTTTCCTAAGACTTTAATTTCCTCATATACACCAGCACGAAGCTTAAACAAATTAATACTGAAAACATGATGAGCCATAACTAATGTCTTGATGAGAATATCCTTCCTGGCATCGGTTAGATATTTGAATGACCATTCCTTTGTACAAGCTTCCACCTTCTCGATAGTATAATTAATATCTCTTTCCTTGTTTGAACAAATTGTTCAGGAAGCCCAAATACTTACCATTACCATTATCACTGTTTATTTGCAAAATATTATGTAGCTGAGTCTTTATGTCTGCCTTAACTTTACTGCCAAATATGCATTATTGCTGATTTTTCATAGTTCATGGCTTGATCTGAGACAGCTATATGTGTAGAGAGAATAGCCTTGATTGTACTGCAGGACTTGGGATGACTATGACATAAAAATAAAACATCATCAGCAAAAAAGTAAGTGGTTAACCCAAAGGCATTTTGATGCAGCGCATCTATCTAACATATGCTCGTGCTTGCCATCAAATAGTTAACAGGGTTTACATGTTAATAACGTATTTATTTTATTTAACAATTGTATCAGTTTTGAGGATAAGTACAAATCCTTCTAGATTAGAATGTAGAGATGCGAGTATGATCTCGTTAGCTTAGTATAAATATCTTGTTCTATAGCTTTGTAAAACCATTGATATATTGAATAATAAAAACCCTAGAACTTTGTTCTTCTTCCTTGTCTTCGGCATTCTTTGGAATTAACGAATATCAAGAACCCCGTTTGAACGGCCATTCTTCGGAATCAACTGTCATCGAGTTCTTGTCGAGCGGCTATTCCTTTTGAAATCAACGATCTTCAAACTTATCCAGCTTGACGCTGCGCCACATTTGGTACTAATCTTCATTCATTTCAATCAGTTGTGTAGAGTAACATTTGTGACGAGATGACTAAGGAGTTCAGTGCAAAGTAAAAACAGATAGGGTGAAAGGTGATCACCCTATCTGAGACCACGAGCATGAACAATGTGACCCTAGGAGATCCATTGATTAATGTTGAGAAAGTTATCATATATACACACTGCATGCATAATCCATCCAATCCATCACTGAGAAACGCCCATTTGATTCATTGTATCATGCCAAAACCTCCACTCAAGCAAGTTACACACTTTTGCAATATCCGTTTTTAACGCCATATAAGAATTTGCCTATTGTTTCTTTGATTTTACTGAGAAAAGCATCTCATGACCAATGATAACATTATCCATGATGCTCCTTCCTAGAATGAGTGCAACTTGATTTTCTGATATTATTGAAGAAAAGATGTGGCTGCAACTTTGGACTAGGATTTTAAAATGCTCTTGTAGCTTACATTAAATAAAGCTACTAGACGAAAGTCATCCATTCTTCTAGGAAAACTGTCAACAAGGCAATAATAGTGTGACCAGCGATGAAGTTGCTTGGTTTTCTCCCTTGTTTGGTGTTTATCCGACCGTTTTTTTCTCCGGCATAGTGCTTACCTTCGATGAGCGTTCGGCTCTGTCTCTGGCGTCCTGGCTTTCATCTCCTGTGATGAACGGCCGGCTTCATTTTTTCGATTTAGACTATCTTCTCTCAACTTCGTTCTTCGAAGGAGATCTCGATGAGGTTTTTTTCGTCGATTCTCCAATGAAGAGGTTTAAAGGGAGAAAAGAATTAGGGTTGGAGGTTTGATCGTGTGTGTGATGACTCCGCGTTGGGATGAGATCTTGAGGAATCTTGATGGACACTCTCCGGTGGAAGGAGCAAGGAAGATGAAGTTGAAGGTGTGTATTTCATGGGTTCCGATGTGGTTCTGATGTGATTATGGTGTGTCCCAATGAATCGATGGTTTGGTTCTCTGGTGGTGGCTCTAAGCGGTGATAACGTGATGGCTCTCCTGACATGTCCTCCTCGTTGTTGAGGATGGCAACATTTGTCTTGATTTTTAATATCTTTCGACGCGTAACCAGCCATGTTTTTATCGGTTTTAGGTTGTAATCAGATGGGCTTGCGGCTCAAATGTGTAGTGTTTTAATTTGTTTTTTGTTTTTTTTTGGGCTTTCTGAATTTATAATATTTTGGGTTTTGTTTATTTCTCCGGCTTGTCCCATAATAATAAATATTAGAAGGCAAAAAGAAAGTGTTTCAACTTTTAAGGGATACATCTTGGCTTTTTTTTAAAGGTCTACATCTTGGCTCTTGTGCAGGCACGTAAGCGATTTTGTTTTTATTATGTAGCTTCTCAACCTTTTTTTGTTTTTAATATTTTATACTACCCATTTGTTGACCTTTGTCTCGTCAGGTTTTTAATGAACCTTGTTTTCTTAACACAAGAACAGCATTCACAGCTAATCTCTTAAACACAGATATATTTATATTAAAAACTGAGGAACAAAAGTTGTAAATCCGCTATAAATATTAGTGCCGAAACTTCATTATTATTGTAATATATTTTTCTGTTTCATAATAAGTGTTAATCATTTTTTTGTTATACAATAAATTTTACTTTACATTTTCAATCCATCTATTTCATAATAAGTGTTAATCATTTTTTTGTTATACAAAAAATGTTACTTTATAATTTTAATACAAAATATATTTATTTTCAGTTGATAATTAATTACAAACTGTATTGATTTTATAAATAATTTTATTTGTCTAAAATAATATTGGTCAATGAAGATGTAATCAATAATAACATATATATATATATATATATATATATATATATATATTTCCGTCATTTT
>OVBX01004262.1:0-14962 GCA_900406325.1 Erucastrum elatum
AAATAAGTAAACCAATTAAAATCATTGGTTTATGGGTAATTAAGTTCTAAACTATCAATTATGGGAGAAATACATCTAAAACTTTTGTTTCATGGAGATCTAGCACGAGATCATAGTTTGGTGGGGATCTGATGCTATATGATAGTTCTCGTGGGAAAATAGATCGTCGACCNAAACTTTTGTTTCATGGAGATCTAGCACAAGGTCATAGTTTGGTGGGGATCTGATGCTATATGATAGTTCTCGTGGGAAAATAGATCGTCGACCCTTGTTTAAACTATATTTTTCTTTAAGGGTTAACAGAATGCCAAAACCCAAGTATTTTCAAACAAAATTGATCATGCCATCAAATACACATACACATAACTATATGTAGTTAATATAACAAAAAATATGTAGTTTTTTTAAAACCCGGTTGAACCGGTTCAACCAGTCACCCAGTAAAAATAACGATTCGATGTTCGGTCCGATTTTCAAAACATTGACTTTTATACACCGATATTTACAATTTTGTTACAATTTGATTTCGGCTTGGTTCGGTTCGAAGTTTTTAACCAAGTTCAGCCTAAAATTGTTAAGTTTGGTCCGGTTTATTCCATAAATTACCAAAAAAATACTATAAAGTTTTTATTCTAATGCAAAAAATTAGAATAGGTATAGAGAAAAATGTGAAAGCCTCGATGATCATACAATGTGAAAATCTAGTGTGATGCGGATTCAAATTTGGGTTCTTTAGAGATCTACGTAACACCACCACTCGTCCACAGACACGTGGTTAATTGGAATAAATATGTTCATCGGTCTTCAATTTGAAGGAATAGTTTTGTTTTTGCAATTTTGAAGCTATTAGATTTGACCTATATATATATATATATATATATATATATATATTTATCTTTTTAAAAATTTAGGACAAAGCGAATGTTCATCGCGTTGTTATTCCGTGACCGGTCTTTTTGTGCCACCACACGGTCCGCACCACACTACATGGGTGATCAAGTCCTAATATGCACCACACAAAGACAACTGGTCGGGCAAAAACGAGACACCGATAGACAAGAATATATAGATCAATATTTGTGCTCAACTAAGCGTGGAGATAGTCCTCAGTTCGATATATGGTTTTAATTTTCTGTGTTGAATCGAGGGGTAAAACCAAAGGAAGATGGAGCTCTGATGTGTTTCCGGGAGAGGAGTAGATATTCGAAGATATATAAATGGAACACATAATGTAATTAACTACATATCTACGTGTGTTGTGTGCATGAATCGTTATGCGGAAGACAAGTGTCGGAATCAAATAAATGGCACGCATAGCGTAACTTAGCTAGTATAAATGTGAAGCTCCAATTCAATGTCCGACCCTCGCAACTACTTTCTTGATCAATGAGTCTCTCTGCTAAGTGTTCCGCTTTTTCAGGCCAATAGAGACATATCATCACTGCGTTGTGTGTATATCTACAAGACACATTACTTCACCTAATTATGTTACATTTAATACAATCACCCAATTTTTTGTAGTATATATAAACACAACTGCATGCAAAAGTACATAAAAACTCATGCTACTCACATAAGCATCCAAAGCAGAAAAAAATATAAATCACCACCACCACCATCAGCATCATTATTTTAACAATTATCTTTGTAAAAAAAGATGGGTTTCTCGAAAGAGTTGGTAGGTTTTGTGTTTAATCTTTATGTGGTTATTGGATCTTTAATGGTTCTTGAGGTAATTGTGGTGATGAAGGCACAGCCACTGGTTCCATCGTTGTTCATATTTGGTGACTCGGTGGTCGATGTGGGAAACAACAACCATATCTACACCATCGTCAAAGCTAATTTCCCTCCTTATGGAAGAGATTTCACAACCCATACACCCACCGGACGCTTCTGCAATGGAAAGTTAGCTACTGACTTCACCGGTACCATTTTTCTTGTTCTTTTGTTCTTCATATATTTTGAGTGATACATGCAGCTAATTGCATGCAACATGATGATGTAAACATCCACGCATGCATATTACACACACATACATCACACATGCAATTATTTGAAATAAACTACCTTTTGAAAAGCGTATGTTATATACCCACAATATATTATGCATGTATTCGAAAATCATCTAGTTGCATAATAATGTTGTTAATTATATTCCTGAGAGTAATTGTTATAAAGTCACCTATATATACTAGAGAAACATACATAAAAAGAAATTGAAATATACGGATCCTAAAAAACATCATGCTACATAAAAAACTACTAGCTATCACTTCATGATTACTCCAACCTAGATTAACAACAACTAGCTGACCAAAAATAGTGAATAAAGCAAACTAACTGTTGGATTCATTTGCATGCAGTGCAAACATACATAGAGCTAATGTACATGCAATTCCATCGATATTTTTTCATGTGTTAATACATGCATACACCATACACATAACCCAAATACATTATTAATCATTTGAAGTTGTGTGTGTGTTTTTGCAGCTGAGAATCTTGGGTTCACATCATACCCACAAGCTTATCTAAGCAAAAAGGCAAAAGGCAGAAACCTTTTGATCGGAGCTAACTTTGCCTCTGCAGCTTCTGGTTATTACGATGGCACATCCAAGCTCTACGTCAGTACCATGTTCACCTCAACTTTATGTATTATCACCTCTGTTTCTGTTAAAAATTTCTCTTAGCTGATTGTTTTTTTTTCTGTCATGAAGAGTGCAATATCATTACCACAACAGCTGGAACATTACAAAGACTACATAAGCCGGATCCAAGAAATTGCCACTTCCAGTAATGCAAACGCCACTTCCATAATCTCAGATGGCATTTATGTCGTCAGCGCAGGGAGCAGTGACTTCATACAAAACTACTATATCAATCCTCTCCTCTACAAAGTTCAGTCACCTGATGACTTCTCCGATCTCCTTATCCTCTCATACTCCAATTTCATTCAGGTTAGTCCTTCACCTCCTCTCCTTTTATCTCTTTTTTGGATACCAGAAGGCCTTAATTCTCGAAACAACATCATATAATAATAGTTTCGTCTTAGTGGTCATTACTTTCATTTGTATGTTTAATGTACTTTAATTAATCTTTGGTAATCTTTTTCTTGTTTCTTTTAGAATTTATATTCTTTAGGAGCAAGAAGGATAGGAGTGACTACACTGCCACCTTTGGGATGTCTACCAGCGGCCATAACAGTGGCTGGTCCACACGAGGGTGGATGCTCAGAGAGTCTTAACAACGACGCAATCTCCTTCAACAACAAACTCAATGCGACCTCGCAGGATCTTAAGAGAAACCTCATTGGACTCAACTTAGTCGTCTTTGATATCTATCAGCCTCTCTATGATCTCGCCACAAGGCCATCCGAATATGGTATTTAAAATTTTACAGATAAAGTAGTAAACAGTTTAGTATTAGTATCATGATTAACATTTGTGTGAGTGTTTGTTGAAATGTTCAGGATTTGCAGAGGCAAGACGAGCATGTTGTGGAACAGGACTGCTAGAGACCTCGATACTGTGTAACCCTAAGTCAGTAGGGACATGTACTAATGCAACTGAGTACGTCTTTTGGGACGGGTTTCATCCAACAGAAGCTGCTAACAAGATTCTCTCAGACAATCTCTTAGTCTCTGGCATCTCTCTCATCTCCTAATGATCCACCTCTATCTCTCTCTACTTTCTTCTCAGTATCATTGTTGGTTTTTATTATGGTTTAAGATTGTAACTTTCACATGTGCTGTTGTTTTGCCCAATGATTTATTTCTAGCGATAATCAGTGAAATTATTAGTTCTGAAAATTTGAGTTTTATTTCTTAAATCTCTCTCTCTCTCTCTCTCTGGTTAACAATTTATCAGACTATGTCCTAAGTGATCTATGAATATGAGAAACACAGGCAAGTTATATGTCTGTTCAAACGCCCATTTGGTTGGTACTGTCTTGAAGCTTGCAACTTCATGAGTCAATGTGTGATGATGCCTCGTTGACCACGAAAAGTAGAGAGATTGAAACACTTCCAAAACAAAGATTTCCCATGAATTAAGACCCCTCAAATGATCTACAATTGAGAAAGAAGATAATTATGAATCAATTCAATCTGAATGTTTCCAACCCAAACTATAATCTGATAGTTGAATGAAGTTGAAACAAGATTAAAGTCTATGGAACTGTAAGATCAATTGTAATATAAGAGTGTTCTGAGTTGAAAAAGTTAGTTGAATGCAAGCAAGTCTTAACATGCTTATTCTAGAGATGGAGAGAATAGCTTACTTGATATATCTTTGACAGCAATCTGATAGCCTTTTAACATCATCAGAGCACATGTTTTCCTCCTGCAAAGTCTCCTTGAGAATATTCCAATTGTTCAACATCGACTCAATCTTTTGTATCTGTTAACACTAAAGGTCAAGAAAAGATCTGTGCAAGCTAAAAAGGAGAAACAGAAACGTAGGAATATAAGAGTGTGGATACAGCAATTGTTCGTGCGCTTGACTTTCCCTGGGAAGGGAGGAATGAGTTTTGGGACTTCTCCTCTGAATCTTCTAGTTGAATATCGAGAAGATCATCTTCTATAATATCTGAGTTCCTAAGGAAAACCAATATGTACTGCCGCAGACAAGATGTGTCTATCTCAGACTCATTAACTCTGGCAAGTAACCTAGCAATAACGCTCCAAAGAGCCCTTCTTGCTTCTAAATCATCCGAAGCAAAGGGTAAAGTACTGAATAGCCCTTCCAAGATAGAAAAATCTGCAACGTGCAGAGAGTCTTAGTGAAAAACCAACTCTATGCAAATGTCATGAATTAAAAGCAATTTAGTTTACCTGGCGATACTTCTGGAATGAAACTGACTGTTTCAGACAGAATATTAGCGATTAAAACTCCTGCAGTAACACAACATGCTGCCACCTACAGTCGAGTCGAGTTTATTAAATCATAACTTGAGATCTATTCAGTGGAAAAGCTTCATAACAACCAAAAAACTACCTCGGCTTTGTCCTGAAGTTTCATAAGATCACAGACTAAGTGAAAAAGTTCTTTGCTAGAGCAAATCTCCTTAGAATGACTATCTGACGCAGAAAGGGCTTCAATAGCTCGGAGAATCATTTCAAGAACGGGGTACCTGTAAGCATACATAAGTGGTACACATTACATGGTAAAGCATAACATTTACTAACACCTGATGACCCTTAAGATAGAGTTTCTACCATTCCAATACCTTTCTGGAACTCTTTCTTTGATCAACTTGCTCATTTCGAAGGAAAGAAGATTGATCAAGAGACTCGTCAAACCTAGAGTCATTAGTGGAGGGATCAATAGCTTCCCAACCTCCGATTGATCTTCTAAGATAGCTAGCAATAGCCCTACACTCTATGAAAAAACGGAAATCATTTAGTCATGAGAATTGAGATCACCAGTTAGCTCAATCATTCAACCACCAAGTCGTTCAGTGCAAGTAAGAATGAGTTACAAGCACAAGTATCAGAAGTTACCTTTTCAATAAGATGAGGATTCAAGGTATTTTCCGCAATCCACAAAATACGGAGAAGTAAATCATCAGACGGCAAACACTCAGCCCATAAAGTTGATCCAGCTCCATAGAGACCTGTGGTAAGTATCCTATAGGAAAACACATGTCAGTTAGTTAGTTAGATAATCTAAAACAATGATCAAGCATACATTTTGACGGTTCACAAATACGTTTTCTTGCCTGCAAAGTTCAGCTAGGCATTGAGTATCATCAAGAAACAACTGCCCCACAAGTGTACTGACTAGTCCGGATGTAGACTCAATGTGTTTCAACAGACCTTCATGACAAGCAAGGTTCCCAATAATCCCGAGACAGATTTCCTTGCAAGCCCAAATGAAAAAGTAAACATTACAATCATTCAGGAAGAGAGATAAAAACAGGAACTGAGTTTCTTACTCGAATGCGGTCAGATGTTGAAACTAGAAGGAGGTTGGCGTGAAGCACTTGTAAAATTAGGTTGTGTACCTGAAAAGCCAAAGACAGAAATAAGAAAATAACCACAACTTGCAGTCTCAAATTACAGTGTGTTAGAGTCAATAGATAGATCATTACAAAAGCCACTATATGGATCTCTCTTGTTTGCTTTCACCAATGCACTCCCACAAAATGTCCTATTGCTATAAACTCAACTTAAGACCAGTGCTACTACTACTACTACTACTACTACTACTCAGCATGACAATGTTCAGAGAAAAGAAACAAAATTAAAAAAAAAATGTTGAGAGAAAAGATGGCATAGTACTTGAAAGTGAAAAGTATTACCATAAGNCAAAATGTCCTATTGCTATAAACTCAACTTAAGACCAGTGCTACTACTACTACTACTACTACTAAGCATGACAATGTTCAGAGAAAAGAGACAAAATTAAAAAAAAAAAATGTTGAGAGAAAAGATGGCATAGTACTTGAAAGTGAAAAGTATTACCATAAGCTCAGCATGGGTTTCATTGGCGGCAAGATCCCACAAAACGCAACCATGCTCTTCCCATGCCTCCTCTTCCACTGATGAACTCACCTTATCCTTCTCCTCAGAAGTGGATTCGTTATCTCCAATGTCCATGCTCTCTGGATCTCCAGACCGAGCTACAACACCTTCTTGAACCACATTGCTGGCATTCATATCATAGTCAGTGATTTTTCCACGTCCAGAATCCACTGGAAGGAGTTTCCTTATAAGTGAGATAATATAGCTAGGATCAACTGTAGTATCAATGTCGAACAACTGCCAATCAGAAAGGTCAAAACTTTCAATCCAATCTAATTCCATTTAACATCAAACAAAGTATGGTGAAACGTGAATTAAGCTCAAAGGGAGCAAATTGCGCTTTACCTCATCAGGCGGAGGCGGGGGATGATGCGAGGGATGACCCATTTCTGGTTCTCCTTCTCTTCTTACATCAGAATGTTTTTCGTCTAGTTTACTTATTTGCTTTACTTCATCGTCCTTCTCCATTGAACCTCTCCTCCTCCTCTGTCTTCTGTTTCTGCTCTGTCTGCCCTTATTTTCTTGTTCTAACGTATCTTTTACCTAATTCGTTAAATAGTCCCTGTACTAAATCGTGTAATTCATTTTGTCACCTACATATTAATCTATTTGTTTTTAAGTATCTAAGCAAACGTAAAAAAAAATCTTTTGAATCTTCAATGTTAAAACAGTGACAGAAGAGGGGACTTCATCCCCTTCATACATTACATTGTGTCACTATTCCCCTCGTAGTAATTTAGAAAAAGGTGAGTTCATAAAATTTCTGATATATATGTTTTTGTTGTGTGGTTTGGTTTCCACTGAACCAGATCACTTGTAAGCTATGCCATAATTCCTTATTGCTCTGTGCTGCACTATTTGGTAATGTTATGTATCATCTCAAATGGTTCAAAAGCCAATGAAATTTTAAAAAATCTTTCTTTTCAACGTGTAAGGGAAAAAAATAAATAATAATCAATACAGTATCCAGATCCTTGATTCCAGAAGAAGACATTCAAAAGACAAATACAAAACTTTTTTTTTTCACTAGGATTCTGTTTTTTCTCAAGTGCGAAGATCACTACGAGCAGATTGACGACCTTCTCTTGCCGAGGTCTTAAATTCTGAGCCATCAATGGCTATATTCCCAACACCAACCTCCATGGCTTCCCTCTCACCCTTCTCCTTGNTCACTAGGATTCTGTTTTTTCTGAAGTGCGAAGATCACTACGAGCAGATTGACGACCTTCTCTTGCTGAGGTCTTAAATTCTGAGCCATCAATGGCTATATTCCCAACACCAACCTCCATGGCTTCCCTCTCACCCTTCTCCTTGGTTGCTGTTGCTTCTTCTTCTTTGAGTCTTTGTGGACTCGATGATGCTTTCAGTGACCTACGGACAGGATTCATCCATGGGTGCGTTAAGCACTGAGCAGCTGTAGGTCTCTTCTCAGGTGCGAATTCAAGAATAGGTGTGATGAAGTCTTGCATAGCAACAGCGTCTTCCTCGCTGAACTCATATTTCTCCATTAGAACCTTGCTCAACGGCCAAAACCGTAACCTCCTAATGTGCCTTAGCTCACCCTGCCTGTTGAAGTAATCTCGTGAATACCGTCCTCCTAACGCAATCTGCATCAAAAAAAAAGTTCCATCATCAATGCCAAGCTCGAAACAATACTGATTGATAAGTTAAAAGTTAAAACACTGTATTTCTCAGAGCTTTACCTTTCGTGGCATCATCCCAAGAAGCTCCATCATCAATGCCAAGTGATCCTGAA
This sequence comes from Erucastrum elatum, assembly GCA_900406325.1. NCBI lineage: Eukaryota > Viridiplantae > Streptophyta > Magnoliopsida > Brassicales > Brassicaceae > Erucastrum > Erucastrum elatum. Next base: position 8,280 of record OVBX01004262.1, read on the forward strand.
ACCAAACTCCATATCAGCATTGAATCACAACAAAATAAAAAAGAGAATATGTAAGAGATATAGATGCATACCTCATCCCGCTCAAAGTTTTCACCACTGTGAGGATCAAAGAGAACATCACCAGTGGCAAGCTCAAAGCAGATGCAGGCAAACGACCACATATCAGCCGAGGTTGAGTACTTTGATCCTAGAATAACCTCAGGGCATCGATACTGCCTTGTCTGAATATCACTCGTAAACTGTTTATAAGTCCAACACGCATTCCCAAAATCAACCAGCTTGCATTTCCTGTCAACATCCGCAAGTAACTTGCGCCTTGTGGGCCGACTTCCTCTCCTATTGCTCTGACTCTTTTGGCTGTCTTTTGCTCTTTCTGAACTCTCTGCAGTTGAGTTCCCGTTCGGTCTTGCTCTCTCATTGTCCTCTGAACCTTCCTCTCCACTGCATCCTTCAGCTACTACCTTCTTAGCTTTCTTACGGATCTTCTTCTTCTGATTCTTAGTCATATCCTCATCATACGTGTAACTCTTGGGTTTTTCTTCCTCAACGGGAACAGTCTTGTCCTTATTAGTTGGAAGAACGAGAGGAGCACCAGATTTACGAGCATCTGCTTCAGGGTTAATGGTGGAACACAACAGAATATTCTCCGGCTTGATATCGGTATGGATAATAGAGAGCTCCCGGTGGAGATAATCCAACCCAACTAGAATATGGAAACAGAGCTCTTTCACCATGCTAAGAGGGACACCTCGGTAATCGCTGTACTTGATAACAGACAAGAGGTTATCCCCTAAATACTCGAAGACCATACAAACATGCTGCCCGTTTGGACCCGCGTGCTTGAAATGATCAAGGAGCTTCACAACACACTTGGTATCTTCAGCGTCGCCTTCCGCAATCTGTTTCAAGATTTTTACCTCGTCCATGGCCGCCTCAGTGTAGTGCTGTGCGCTCTTCTGGATTTTCAGAGCTACATAACGCTACAAAAACAATGAATCGAAAAAGCAAGATCAAAATCTACTTCCACAAGATAAAACAGAGAATCCCAATTCAACATTCAGCAATCCAACAAGCTATAACTCAATCCTAATAAAGTAATTTCCTTCTCTAAAACCCTAAATTGAATCTCTGATAAATAAAAATCTAAATCCACAAAGAATCAGCAGACAAAAAACTTTGTGAAATTGTAACTATAAAGCTTCCACTTTTCAACATTCCAATGCAACAAGGTAAGCTCAATCCTTACAAAGGAGCTTCCTTTTCTAAAACCCTAACTTGAATCTCTTATAAACTAACTGTCTGAAGAAGACAAAAGTGGTGCTTACAGAGTTAAGGGTGTCCCAAGCGAGCCAAACAGTGGAGAAGTGTCCCCAACCAAGCTTACCCTGAATCACATAAGATCCATTCTTGAACGTATCGCCCAGTCGGACCGCGTGGTAGCCTCCTCTCCTGTAATCCTCTGTTCCTTCGTCCTCCGACGAGTAATCGGTAGCGTCGCTGAGACGTCCCCCGTTCTTCTCATCCGCCATCGCCGGGAGTTCAAACTAAGAGGGCTTAACAAGTTACGGAGAAGAGGAAACTGAGACTAGAATATGCTACAATGCGAATCTCGATCGATCTGGGGATATTCAATTTTGAAAAGAAAAAGAAACGGACCTTTAAACCCCTAGACTCGGAGGCGATTACCAAAAAGTACAGTTTCATCGAATTAAAGTCGTTATAGTAACCTGTGTTCGATGACCGCCAACTTATCACTACACGTATGGGCCTCTCTTGATTTATCAAACCTACCGACCCTTTTAGTCTGGGCCTTCTACACGTAAATATGCATATAACCAAACGGTACGGAACCAAAAGAATTTAAATTATTTTTATTTGATAAATGAATTAATTATAATAAGAATCATGAAAAATCTATAAAATATATTTTAAAACAAAATATAATTACTATGTATTTTTTTTTATCTGAAAAATATTTTGTTTTTACAAAAACAGAAAACATATAACTAAATATTAATCAAGTCATTTTTAATTTTGTATAATTGAAAAGATAATATTGGGTGACTTTTAAAATATATTTATTAATAATGAATATAATTTACAAATAAAATTATACAATAATTTATACGTCATAATTTTCAAATGAAAAAAATATATAATAATTTGTTAAGAACATAAATAATTTGTCATTGTAATCTTTTAATTAGTAATGAATGTAGGGTGAATTTGCTTAATATTCATATGAGACACATCAATTAAGAATATAGCGATAAAATAATATCAGATTTAGGATGGGATAATTAGACCACCAAATTTTCCTTTATTTCCTTTAAACGTGTGTGCGTGAGAAAATAGCTTAAATGAAATGTTAAATGAACCGGACTATATATATATATATATATATATTGTAGTATAGTCTTGGAAACGGCAAAAAGGAGGAAGGAGGAGAAAGGAGAGAAGAAGAGACGTATGGAGGAAGGGAAGGAGGTATGAAGAGAGAGGGAGAGAGAGATCGAAGGAGGGAGGGAATGGGAGAAAGAGTATGGTAGAAGTGTAAGAGTAAAAACGACAGAGGAAAGTAGGAGTGTAAGAGTGAAAACGATAGAGGAGGAAACCGTACTATTTTGATACGTAGATTAGTATACTGTAATGGAGTGTTTATTGAAATAATGTATGAAAACTACATATACTGTCAATATTAACATGTTTTTGAACCTCCAGAACCTTTGGATACATTCAACACTATAGAAAGATGATATCTTTTATAAAATATGAATTTTAAAACTTAAATACACATAAATTAACATTCGACACATGAATTAGGTGAACTATTCTATTTTAAAATAATTCGGATATAGTATAGTACAAACGTCAGTTGAGATGTTGAAAAAAGCCGATTAAAATTTTTTAAGTTATGATATATGTAAAAATATACATATGTTTTTACCAGCATAATTATTTTAGTCAATTATATTTGACACATAAGTTACATATCAAAAAAAAATTGAAAGGGAGAGAAGAAAAATAAAACAAAGGAAAGATGAAGAGATGATGAACGACTGAAAACGATCATGGGTAACTGGGATAATATTATATAAAATATACAGAAATATAACATGATTGATGTTATGTGCATAGCCTTAATTTTTTTCTGCTATGTATATCTGTCCTAGTTTCCCATGAATGTACTATAAGCATGCATGCGTGGACGAAACACCTAGTCATTTATACTATTATTTGCAAAATGATTTTTCACATTCAAGCTCTCAAAAAGAATTACTATATATTATGTTGTTATCAGAAAATAGTTTTAATAAAATTTTAATTTTTTTAAAAAAAAACAGAAACACATAACTAAATATTACTTGAGTAACTTTTTTAATTTTGTAAAATTGAAAAGGGAATATTGAAAGACTTCTAAAATATATTTATAATGAATATAATGTATAAATACTATATCTCTCAACTCTCTTCTACTATTTAAACTCAAGTCAGTACACATAAACATCTAAGGGAAACTTACTCACTTTCACATACAGTAGTATGAAGAACACAATCAAGTTTTATGATTAATAATCTGAAGGACAAAGGTAATAAAAGAAGAAGATTATGATCGATAAAGACAGTCGGTATTGTACATAGAGAATAAGATGATATATAGGTAGAAAATTGTTCAGGTAGGAAACCAACTGCTAAACTTTTACCATGTGCTCTGATATCATATTAATGATGTTCTTAATTCATATCTAAAAACTATCTCAATAGTAAAGGATGATCACGTCATATATTGCCCAAGAAACTTCATCACCACTGTCAGATCCTTTGTTCCACCATCCCATTCATCTACGCCGACTTATTCTTTTTCATGATCTTGGTCGTCAATCTCACTACTTTACTTTCTTCTTTGTGATGACAGTGGTCTTTATCTTGGTCTTGGCCTCAAGCTTTGACTCAATGTATTTGTCGTAAATATGTTTGACAAAGCCTCCTTCACTCTTTTCCAACATCCTTTTCCAATCACTAGTGGTGAATGCAAAACTCAAATCATCATCTTTCGTTTCATAAATATTAATAGCTTATGCAAGATTTCCACTGAGTTTATTTGCAAGATTTGGTGTAGATTGTCCCAGCTCTGCTTTGGTTCTCGCCTCCTATCTATCTCCTTTGCTGTCTCATCGAACTTGCGTAGGTCCCCGCTTGTAAGAGATGAAGGCTTCAAAATATGCTAAAGAATTTGAAGTGCACAGCGTTTGTTTAAATAAGCAACCTCTGCTAGGACCTTGAACATGATTGATCCTGAAAGGTAGAAAAAAATAAAAGCATAAGAATTTTTTTTTAGTATTTACAATTTTTCTGTAAAATACTTCTTTTGCTTCTACTAAGAACAATGTATATGCTGATAAATTTGATTCTGTTGAGAAGTTCTTTTCTGCTGCTGCTAAAAAGGTTGCTTCTACTCCTACTGAGAAAACTATTTGTGTTTCTGTTAAAAATGTTTATTTGACTAAGAAGACTTCTTCAGCTTCTATTAAGAAGATTGCTAAGAAAGAATCACATTTGTTTTTGTGTACATGATCGTTTTATGATCGAATCCCAAACATGTTTTTCTTCGTGATACCAGTAAATTAACTTAATCATATTATCTGATCTTTATTCTTTTATATTTTTTTTAATCTCGCTGATAATATTTATGTTTCTACAGACTAATCGAGTCAACTAATTTCTACATTTATAGACTAAATAATTTTTTTTAGTTTTTGATAATTTAAAAGAAAATTTTGAGTGACTTTTACGATATATTTATCAACAATGAACACAGTATACAAATAAAAAAAATAAAAAATATACGTAAGAATGTTTCAAGTGAAAATATATAATAATTTGTTAAAAACGTAATAATTTATCACTTTAGTCTTTTAGTTAATAATGAATGTATTAAAACCCGTATACGCGGACAAAACACTTAGCTATATATAATATTATTTGCTAAGTAATTTTGGCATTCAAGCTCTCAAAGATAATTACTATCTATATAGTGTTGTTATCTGAATTTTTTTAATGACAAGTTAAAATTAAAAAAAAAAACAGAAAACACATACATACTAAATATTAATTAAGTAGTTTTAAAAAAAAAATTGTAAAATTGCAAAGACAATATAAAAAGACATTTAAGGTATATTTATTAATAATGAATCTAATGCTTATTTTAAAAAGTATATATACAAGAAGTTTCAAATGAAAAAATATATAATAATTTTTTAGAAGTGTAAATAATATGTAAATAATTTATCAGTATACTCTTTTAATTAGTATAGTTGTATTACGGACGAAACACCTAATTATCTATACTATTATTTGTCATTTGATTTTTTGTATTCAAGCTCTAACGTTAAAAGTTAAAAAATTAATATCATTGTTACCAATAATGAATAATTAGATTTGTTACTATATAACTAACTATTAACCCTAAATTAAAAGGAAATTCATTGATTTAATAACTATTTTTATCTAAAAATTAGTTTAAACTGTGTGATCGAACCAAACCCAAATGCTAAGGCCTAATCGTGACTAAAAGGTTTAAATTGTATAAGGTTTAGGGGTTAAGCATTGTTGAAGGTCCTTCATCGGTAGTTGATTTAAGATAGTGGTTTGGACAATGCAACTGCCTCTGGTCATTTGATGCACTTCATATCTTTTATGCTCTTGAGTATTGAATATCTAATTACTTTAATAATATACTTGATATCAAAACAGAGCGTTAGATCAGAACAAAGAGATACACAAACACCAGTAAGAAACGAATTATTTACATCCGAAACTATAACAACAGACTGTAACAAACAAACAAACAAACAAGAAAGAAGTTAACTTCTTTTCTTCTGCTTGCTTGGCTTTGCCGGTCGGGAGATAATTACTCTCCAGCGACCACAAACAACACACCAGAAACTAGACAATTACAAATCTGTAAAGTTGTGTGCTATAAAAACATGTTTATTACCATTAGTAATAACATTATAATGTTTCCAACAATGTCTAAAGACAGCTTCTGTGGCGCTGCATTGTCACTAAACTGCCCTGCGTTCACGTACTCGCTTCTTCCGCTGCTGCTAGTCGCAGAGACATTCACCGACATTGAACCTGAAAAAAGTTGGAGAGATTTCTAAGATGAGATTTGCTTTTGCATCACGTTTGAGTTTAAAGGTATGAGATTTACAGTCGTAGTTTGCCCATCCGATTCTCTGACCGACCAGATCATAGACAAAGATTTTGTCTTTAAGAACTAAATCTGCATAGCAAAAGATGAAAACATTAGTAGATCTTAAGTAATAAAGGCTTAAGCTTTGTGGTTTACCTCCAAGGATCGTGATCCCTTGATTTTGTAATCTCTGAAAACCGATGCACCACACTGCAGTACCTCCCTAGAGAGCATAGTGCAGAGACTAATGTTATACCGGAAAAAAAAAACAGATATCGATAAATGGAAGCAGAGTTGAAGTACTTACTACGTTGTTCTGCTGTATGAGGTAATCCTGAGGATTCAAGAACATGGACGCTCCACCAGCAAAGTTCAAGCTTACCGTAGGAAAAACGTCTGCGACACTGATCATTACCAGTAACAACGAAACAAATGTTTCAGCATTTTTACACTTTATTGATACTCTAATAAGAAGACATGGTTAAAG
>OVBX01004263.1:0-12989 GCA_900406325.1 Erucastrum elatum
AATTACTATTCAAAAAATTATTATAGGAAAGTTTTGACTAAGACCTTTACAAAGTTACATTCGAACAGTTAATATATGTCACAACACATTAATTTGATTATATTCAATCAGGTTAATATACAAAGTTAGTATTAATTTCTATATTTGTTTCTTAATTAGTGTTAATTTCTATAATTTGAAAATTGGCAGCTAAAAATTAGGGATTCATTCAATTTGATTGTGGCGAAATAATTTTCTTTTCTCTCTAATATATAAGGGATGGACTGAAATTCGTCGACATCACAACCAAATGAGAAAAAATTAAATACGCTATAGGCTTTTCATGTGCCTAGGTGTTAAATTCCGACTCTATTCTATATTAGATTTCGTTTATTTTATGGCTATTTTATACTCTCATCCACCATATATCTGACAAAAAAATTTATACATTAACCGAAATATTTTTGTATAAAAAATTAGGTCTAAATTATTAAATAAATGAGAAATTTTGTCTTATTTCCCTTTTGTTCATATGCACTGGACCTTTACAATATCTATGATTTCAAATTAATAATTTTTATAACCTTTACAATACCACAAAGTTTCTTCGATGCTTGGCTCTATTCGACTTCTCTTGGGGGTGATGCTGATTATCACCATGAGACACTTGATAATCTGAAAATTGATGTATGTTCTCATCTTCTGTTTGGATAACTGGATTTGATTTGTTTTCCATATGCTGTTGAGAATCCTTTCTGGGTTCTCTATGTTATGCTTGATACCATGAGACCTGATTTGCATGTTATCCACAATTCTGAGAGAGCCATTACTCTTAAAGAAGAAGCCTCTTCTAAAGTCCTTCCCATTAATATTTTGCCAACGTTCTTTCTCTACGAGAACAAGGTGATATCGTTCTTTCTCTACGAGAACGAAGTGATATCATAAATCTAATCAATGTTTAGTTTGTTTGCTTTTAATTTTTTTCATCTCTTAATACTAGACTCACACATAAATTGTTGGTAGGGAGGCGGGACCATCCAGATGATGAGGTTCTGTTAATCTCTATGTGCACTCAAACCCAATTGTAAACAACATTGGTCCAGAAAACACGAACATGTGTGATGCTGCTGCAACAATCGAAGGCTGTTCAAAAGTGTCCGAACAAAATTTTCTGCACCTGATCCACTGGTCTACACGAAGGAGGAAACAACGGGTGCTGGCAAGGGTTATGTTCCCTCCAACTATAGAGACAGTGAATCTGGCCAAAAATTTCTCAATTCCACTTCTGCTTCCTAAGTTTTTACCCTTCACTGAATAATGTGGTTGCCTTGCAACTTTTTAGTTGATCAGCTCTGGTTTTCGTTTGTTGAAGTATAATTGGTATAGCTGGTAATTTTAGTATTTATGTTGTGGTTATGAAACTATTTTTGATTAAAAAAAAACTATTTTTGTTAACTGGATTTTTTTTTTGTTTCGTATCCTATTGTTTTGGTATCATTTTGGAAACATTAAAAAACATATAGCAACGACAAACACCATTATTACAATAAACAGTGGTCTTCTTATTGTACTTTAACCTAGACTTTGTCCTAAATTGGAAAAAGAAAAAAATTTGATAGAAATAAATAAGAGTAAAAAAGAAGTAATTGACCTCTTAATAAAAAAAAATTGTTCCCAATCACTCTGAATCCAAAATATTACAAATCACATAAATTTTTGTAAAAGCAAAGCACTTGAAGAATCATTTGAAATGCTCATAACATATCAACCACATCTCTTTACGTAAAAACAAATATTATTTTTTAGATAACAGAAACAACTATATCAACAAGAAAACATATCTTATCATATATAATTTTTCTGCACCTAAAATTTTCTTTAAAAAAATCATTTACCATATACTTTTCTTGCAAATGCAGAATCTAAAACATAAACCAAAAAATCACACGAAAAAATAACAATCTAAGTTACAATTAAACTACATCCCGCCTGTAAGGCGGGCCGACCCTAGTTAATTTATAATTGCATGTCTTGCTGTTTTTTTGTCAAATAAAGCGATTAAGTTTCGAATATCCCACTTAAAAAACATAACAACGAATTTAATAATACCTCCTTATATAAATTAAAATATCATTATAAAGTTCGGAAATGACATTAACTGTAATATTTTTGACAAAAGGTCAAATGAGAACCACATGTTTCCATTATCATAAAACGAATAAATAATTTGATAAGACACCCCAACGGTCCAACTCCCACGCCATTCTCACTAACCATTGAATTTAATTTGCTCAACTAAAGTTGTAACATGTTTTGGAAGGATCTGACTATCTTTCCTATATACAACCAAAGCGCATGAAACGAATGAGTAAACTATTATCCAAAGTACTATAGCATACAAATATGAGATCATGTGGCGAGATAATCTCAAGGTAAGAAGTAAGCAAAACATGGGGATGGCATTATCTTCAAGGGACCATTGAAACAGTTCGTAGACTCGACAGATATGACAGGTTCATTGTTCTTGGTGAATGAAAGAAACTTTCAGGACCCATAAAACTTCTTAAAAAGATCTTAAATTAATATAATTTCTTGTCTGTAGTCCCCACACTTTTATTTTTGAGCGGTCGACGTTACAAATCAAACCACAATCACATATATGTCAATTTGTCACCAGTCTCCCTCATTCCTCAGAACCATAGACCATAGTATCATCTAATTTAATAGAACCAAAAACTTATAAATCGAAGTATATAAAATTCAAATCTAATAAGCATACAAATCCAATTTAGTTACAAAGACAAAAATCAACGATATAATGACATTAATAGATCAAATACAAATGTTTAAAATTGATTTTGTACGACAGACAAGACACAACTTCCTCACTACAACAAGTGCTGTTAGAATTTTAAGAAAAGGACGGCAGTGATATACCAAAGAGAAAGATGGAGAAATCAACGGGTGAGATTTGTCCTCGTTTTGGAGATCGCAAAGACGAGAGAAGAGGACGTTGAAGGAGATAAATCAACGGCGCCGTTCAACGCTCTCTCTCCTCCTAATCTGACTAGAGAATTAATCGCAGCCGTTGATTTGAACGCGAGTTCATCTCTTGACGGTCGCTTCAACGGCGGTGAAAAGTTTGATGAACATCCGATCTCCTCCTGCATTAAAAAATGAAACCATAAATTAAAAACCAAAACTTTCTGTTAAAATAATCCAAAAAGGAAATAATTCGAAAATGTTAGATCCGTACATCGGAGTAGTCTCTCGTCCTCTTCGCCGCAAGATCTCCACATCCGCCGTCAGAAGACGACGAACTCATCACCGGAGGAAGCTGAGCCGCCGCCGCCGCAGACCACGGCACCACCTGATTCTCCGCTTCCTCATCGTCGTCAACGTCATCCTCCTCCTCTTCATCTTCTTCATCACTGTACTCCTCATCTTCATCTTCGTCCTCACCATCGTCGTAAGACTCGGCGCTATCATCATCCCGGCGCCTGAGCCGATCCTCATTAACCTCCTGACTTTGATCGGTGCTGACACCTGCTCCACCGCCGGCGGCGGCGGATTTAAGAGCGACGCATGAGTCGCAGACGGAGAAGGTCGGGCCGAGACGGAGACCAGTGGCTTTCCACGGCGTGGGGGATTGACAAGCGCTGCAGAGAAGACAACGAGTGTGCTTAGCGACGAGGAAGTTAGCGCCGTGAACTTTGGCGTCGCAGTTCCAGCAGAGACTCGCCTGATCTGACTCGCAGTACATTCTCGCAACACCCTCGCATAAATCACACTTCTTTCCCATTAAGATTATAATTTTTTACTTTGTTTCTCTCTTTTGGTTTTGTTCTTGTTTTCTTCCTTTGGGACACAGAGAAATAAGATGAAGCAAAGAAAGAGAGGAAAGTGCAAGTTGCAGGGACAAAGGATAATTTATGTGTCGAGTTTTCTGTGATTCAATTCGTTTTTTTTTGAGGTTATGTTCGTCTTTTTCTGACTCCCTGCAGAAAAATCTATTTCTCTTCTTTGGTTTCACAATGGTTTCTTTTTATATACCACACATTCTTTATTTGTGTGGTTAGGAACATCTCATTTCCATTTAACTATACTACTACTTTCTTAAAGTATTGCATTAACTAGAAAGAGATTGATCTGACCGTTGTTTCGAGAGCTTGGTTCGATCTTTTTTGGTTTGGGTAATTATTAGTTCTATTTGTGTTTAAATGCGTTTTCAAGTAGTAGTGGAAAATAATTTTATTTCTTCTTCAGCGACATGAAGATACTGAGAGTTTTATGCAAAAAATTGTAGAAAAGTACCCTTGTGTTTCGATTTTTAAAATATAATTCTGCTGTTACCTTGTGTTTTTTTTAAACAATTTTTTGTACGTACTTTACTCATAGTAGATGGTTGATGATTGGACAATTCGATAGTTAAGTCTTTTTCAATGCTATTTTCATTAACAAAAATACATCACTAGCTCTTTACAAATCCTAGAAATTATTGTATTACAATATGTATAAAATGATTTAACATGGTGTGAAAACAACTTAATGCGTATGGTCCAAACGCCGTTTTACGTGGCGGCCAACTCGCGGTAGAGTTCCAAGATATTTTGTGGGTGATTTTGTAGTTGATGACGTGGCGAGATCTCAGCCTTGAGAGAAGGAGAGCGAGATTCTGCTCCGTCCTACGTGGACGAATCAGGTTCTCAATGGGCTTAGGAGCCACGTGAGCCCACCTGGGATTTGTCTGGACCTTAAGACAAGTCTAACGGGGCCCACCCTCTCTCTCAATGATCTTTCTTTTATAACCACTTGTTTTGTTTTTCACTTCTCCCATACTTCTCTTCCAAAACATTTGTGTTTCTAAGCTTTTGTGATAGACGATAAGATAATGATGAATATTTAAAATACAAAAAAATTATCGGTATGGGAGAAATAAATCTTTATAGTTTATAGTATAGGTGAGGATCACATTATTTACTTGGCCCATGGTTCTTAATGTTTTGTAATATTATAATAGCTACCTTGTGCTGTGTGTGGCTCTGGCGAACCCATAAAATAAAATTTAATTTTGTAATAGAAGTACTATAACCACATGGTATGAAATGATGTGAATAAAGAGATTGTGTACCTAGGTAGCATCTTCGACATGGGGAAATCCTACGTGTCGTATAACCGTGGTGTAAAGAATCAAAGGAAGATGAGATGTCATGATGAGAGCCACCGTCTGTAAAAAAGTTTGTGGTGTGTGGTGGTTTGCTTCGTTACTGGGGTTTCTTATTTCTTTTTGTGTGGATAAGAATCTTGGAATTGTTCAGGAAGTATTTAACATATGTTATGTATACATATGAATTTGCTGACAAAAACAATTTTCAGAATTTAACATATTTTATGTACATACACATATGAATTTGCTGACAAATTAAAACATTTTTGAGAATTTGCATTTCATGTACATATTTTTTTGAACACATCATATTTTATGTACATATATATAAATGAATTTGCTGACAAAAAAATATATAAATGAATTTGTTCGGATAGTTGGATGCATCCCTTCTTCTCAGCTCACATATCCTAAGACCGTGTCCATTAGGGAGTTCTTCCCATGGAATTTTTAAAATATGGATTATGTATGTATATATGTATGTATATATTATATAGGGATAAATATGTGTGGAGTTATAGGTTTTTGTAGAACCCCATAGGTAAAAGTTCTTTAAATGAAATTTTTAGAACTTTTGCTTATGAAGTTCTACAAAAACTGTGGACTCCATATATATTTATGCCTATATAATATATACATACATAATACATAATCTAAGAGGTGTGGCATGTACGGGGTTTTAGTGGATATGCATTTCTTACGCCACTTTTTATCTTAGATGTATCTTTTTCACATTGATACAAAGCTGCAACGAAGATAAAAACGTAAGCTGTGTTTCTTAATATCTCGTTACCTTGTGTTTTTAATTCTGGCGCAAGGTTGGCGGGAAATGATGGATCTAATAGTGTCTAATTATCAGAACTCAAAAGTCCTTAATATATCATATAGTACGTATTTTCATCCGGCTAAACATATATATTTACAGAAAACTGATCGATCTTTTATGTTGAATTAGAGTTTGTGGTGATGAGTGATGACCAATGATTTTGTTTCATCAACATTTGGTCTAAATTTGAGTAAAATCTTTATGTCATTTTGTATTAAAATGTTATAACGAACAAACGAATAAAACTCATCAAGAAGTCCACTAATCCTCCATATCGATAATCCGCACGTTTAAAACCCTTAAAGTGATACGTTTATTAGAAAAGAATTAAAGATCGAAAGTGCTTAAGTTTTTGATAGGTAAACAAGACACTGCCTAAATGTATTATTAGCATGTGCCTCTTTTATCCACGTTTTTTTTCCTCTTTCTTTTCATTCACGTTTTCTGGTACCTCTTGCCTTCTCCACGTTGGAAAGTGGAAGCATTAGATAGATCTTTCACTAGAGACAACAAACAATCTTACATGTGTTACGTTTACATGTGCCAAAGTTCGGTATTGAATCTGTATGGTAAATATCAGTTCATGCCATCTTGTCACTAGACGTATGGTCCAGATTCTTAGAAAACTTCGTACTTGCCAAAAAATTTGTCCGCTCAAAAACGTGTAGAGTAACAGCAGTTGCGTTCGAGTTTCTTGTCATAACCAGAAAACGTACTAGCAGTTTGAGTCACAAAAACACTTTAAAAAACTACTTCAAAATGTAGTATATACTATAGAACTTTAAGCTTTTGAATGCTAGCAGCCAAAAATGGTTTCAGTAAGTTGTGTATTAGACCGTTCTATTTTCTAGAAAGACAATAATTTGTACCAGTTTGAAACATTTTCCTCATCAAATCTATTAGCATGTATGTATGAACAATTTTTCTATCCTCCCTATCCAGATTCCAGAGTGATATAAACAAACATCATCAAATCTACAGATTAATTCAACTTGTGTTCTAAAACAAAGTTTAATATAGAGGCCTGGGTCGTCTTTGGGCCTTGGCACAAATATGCAGCGACAACAACTTCTCTTAACTTGACCAGTCTTTGCGTTGACTGAGCTATATCCTTGTCATTAGGTCACAACGCAGGGTTACTTGTACATAGTTTTCGTTATGTAGATATTTCAGATCATCCCACAAGTTTCTCATTAAAATTTATGATGATTATCACTGAAAAGACTAGATCAATAATCATAATTAATGCAGGGTTTACATGGATTCTCTACTTGAATAATGTTTTTATCAAATTATCAATGATCTGATTCTGACACCTCACTAGTCCCCTTATATGGACTAAGTCAAGGAAGATTGGCTAGATCTTATTTATTTCTTTTGTCCTTGTTAGGCTTATACACTTCTAATCAGAGAAACTTCTAACAGTGGCCCTCTAAATTTAAAGGTGTGGATCATATCTTGACTCTGTATTCAACCAAACAACAGCCACATTCAAGCTGCATTGAATTTCAGTTGACTTCTCGCTTATGCCAAGTTGGGTTGTAGTCTTGTAGAACCTTGATAAAAGCAATTATGTATGTGAAATATAACATATCTTATTATGATTCACTTTCTTGGGTAAACAACACACTACAAAGAGAAGCGTTTGTTGTTTTGATCAACATACTATATTCTAAAAGAGAAAGGTTTCATTCAATGAGAAAGATTCCTTCTTCGTTTTTGGTATCTCTGTTCTTACTGTCACCTTCTTTCTCTGTTGCTTTGGATTATAGTGTCATCACTCCAAGAGACTCTCTGAAGGATGGAGACACTCTTAGTTCTACAGACCATGTCTTCCAACTAGGGTTTTTTAGTTTTGACCAGGACCAGCAGCCTCAACATCGGTTTCTTTGCTTGTGGTACAAGCAACCATTTGCAGTAGTTTGGGTAGCCAACAGAGACAATCCTCTCTATGGCACTTCTGGATTCCTGAACTTGAGTGCTCGTGGTGACCTTCAGCTATTCGATGGGGAACACAGAGCCTTGTGGTCATCATCAAAATCTACTAAACCGGCAAAAAATCCCTACTTAAAGATCAACTGTACAGGAAATCTTCTCTTGGGTGATGATGACGAAGCTGTGTTGTGGCAAAGTTTTGATGATCCCATGAATACAATACTGGCGGGTATGAAGCTTGGGAAGAACTTCAAGACACAACAAGAATGGTCTCTAACGTCTTGGAAAACCCTAAAAGATCCATCCACTGGTGAGTACACTATGTCTCTAGACACTCGAGGCTTCCCACAGTTGATCTTGAGGAAGAGAGGAGATCCGAGTTATTCCTATCGGTTAGGATCTTGGAACGGCTTGTCCTTCACCGGAGCTCCAGCAATGGGACGAGAGACCACCTTATTCAACTACAAATTCACGTCGAGTGCGCAAGAAGTAAACTACTCATGGACTCCTCGACGCGATATTGTCTCAAGATTGGTTCTAAACAATACAGGGAAGCTCCAGCGGTTTATCCAGTCGAAGCAACACGAGTGGATTTTAGCAAACACAGCACCAGAAGATGAGTGTGACTACTACTCCATATGTGGAGCTTACGCAGTTTGTGGGATCAATGGCAAAAACACACCTTCATGTTCGTGTCTGCAAGGGTTCAAGCCGAAGTCAGGTCGAAAGTGGAACATTTCAAGAGGAGCAGGCGGGTGTGTCCATGAGGTTCCAACCAACTGTGGTAAGAAAGATATATTTGTGAAGTTTCCAGGTATGAAGTTACCAGATACTTCATGGTCTTGGTATGATTCAAGAAATGCAATGACACTTGAGGATTGTAAGATCAAGTGCTCAAGTAACTGCTCTTGCACGGCTTACGCGAATACTGATATTCGTGAGGGAGGAAAAGGTTGTTTGCTTTGGTTTGGTGACTTACTTGATATGAGAGAGTATGCTAGCTTTGGACAAGATGTTTACATAAGAATGGGTTTTGCTCAAAAAGAGTTTAAAGGAAGAGAAAAGGTGGGAATGGCTATTGGATCGGTGATGGGCATTGCAGTTGTTTTGGTTGCTGTATTTGCTTGCTGCAGAAAGAAGATTATGACGAGATATCATGGTGAGTTGCTTAAATTAGCAATTTTCTTTTGTGACTAAGTGATTTTCTCTCATTATATTTTGTATTTTTCAGGAGAAAGTTTGATAAAAGGAACCAGGGAAGAGGACATGGACATGGACTTGCCTATTCTTGACATTAAGACGATTTACATGGCCACTGATGATTTCTCATACATAAACTTTCTAGGAAGAGGAGGGTTTGGACCAGTTTACAAGGTTTTAAAATAATGTATCTATCTTTGAATTTTAAAGTCTGACTAATCTTGAATTATGATAAATTCTTTCTTTTTAAAAATTCTTTCAGGGTAGGTTAGAGGATGGACAAGAGATTGCAGTGAAGAGATTATGTGAAAACTCAGGACAAGGAGTGGTAGAATTCAAGAATGAAGTTAAACTAATAGCAAAACTTCAACATCGTAACCTCGTGAGGCTTTTAGGATGTTGCATTCAAGGTGAAGAACGGATGTTGATCTATGAGTATATGCCAAACAAAAGCTTAGACTTCTTTATCTTCGGTATGTTTTTACTTTATAAACTCAATCTCATCACACTATTATAGATTATAAGGTAATGACTTTGATGCATTAACTTAATAATTGTGAAATGGTTCTAAATAAAGATGAAAGGAGACGTCGAGAGTTGGATTGGAAGAAGAGGAGTAACATTATCTATGGAATTGCTCGAGGGCTTCTTTATCTTCATCAAGATTCGAGGCTGAGGATCATACATAGAGATCTAAAAGCTGGAAATGTTTTACTAGATAATGATATGAACCCTAAGATCTCAGATTTTGGACTTGCCAAATCTTTTGGTGGAGATCAGAGTGAATCAAGCACAAACAGAGTCGTGGGTACATAGTAAGGACACTCTTATAACCCTTCTCTATCTCCACATATTTACTCATATCTTGAGATATTTGCCAAATTGGTTATAGAGTTTTATAATGCTCTGCTTGGCCATTAACTACTTGCAGTGGTTATATGCCTCCGGAGTATGCAATTGATGGACATTTCTCAGTCAAATCCGACGTGTTCAGCTTTGGTGTATTAGTACTTGAGATCATATCTGGCAAGACTAACCGTGGGTTTCATCATGCAGATCATGACCTTAACCTTCTTGGACACGTAAGATCATTCTTGGCTAAATCAAATCTCATTCTTGAGTTAACTTGAACTCTAGTTTTATGTGAAGTTCATAGTGTCTCCATGTGAAAAATCTTGAAAGCTGTCTCCTGTATTAGGTGTGGAAACTGTGGGTTGAAGACAGAGCAATAGAAGTACCCGAGGAAGATTTGCTGGAAGAGACATGTGTTGCCTCAGAGATTCTAAGATGCATCCATGTGGCTTTGCTTTGTGTTCAACAGAAACCAGAAGACAGACCAAACATGGCTTCTGTTGTCTTGATGTTTGGGAGTGATGGTTCTCTCCCTGATCCAAAACAACCTGGATTTTTCACAAACCGGAACGTTCCAGATGTTTCTTCATCTCTTAGTCGTTCGGTAAACCTAGTTTCCATTACAATGATACAAGGTCGTTAGAAGAATTAATGATCATGTATAATCTATGCTTGGTAAAATGTAATGTAATAATAATATTTCACCAAAGACAACAAACACACAAAAATAGTTAGAGATTATATAATATACAAAGATGGATTGCAAGGTTTATCTAGGATCTATTACACTCATGGTTTGAAAATTTTTGGAAGGAATCTCCAGATTAATCGATGTAGTGTCAGAATACAAGAGATTTCGTTCGTTGTAAAACCCAGGCTCTTTGGGATCAAGAAGCAACATGTCACTGCTCAGCATCAGAACCACCACTGACATGGTTGGTCTGTCTTGGGGATCTTGTTGTACACATAAGAGACCAATATGAATCGCTCTTAACACTTCTGAAACATCGGTGCACGATTCCTTTAAAGCTTCGTCGATGAACTCACATGTCTTACCTTCTGTGTATTGCCTCCAAGCCTAACAAATAATAATTCATGAGTACTTTAAGCTTAGATTATAAGACAATGAGATAATGGACTTACGTGTCCAAGAAGGTTAAGCTTGTGTTCTTGATTGCAGAAACCGCGGTTTCTTCTTCCTGACACTATCTCCAAAACCAAAACTCCGAAGCTAAATACATCGGATTTCAATGAGAAGTACCCGTCGAGTTGATACTCCGGAGACATATATCCGCTGCAGAAAGATAGAAAACAAATCTTTACCAATACTAAAATGTTAGGTTTTCTTTGCGTGGAAGTCAAGAAAGATGACTAGTCTTACTATGTTCCAACCACTCTGGTGGTGTTTGCTACAGTCTCATCTCCTCCCAAGGTTCTAGCCAATCCAAAATCTGAGATTTTTGGAGTCATATCATAATCAAGCAGAACATTGCTTGCTTTGAGATCACGGTGGATGATTCTAAGCCTTGAATCTTGATGGAGATACATCAGTCCACGAGCAATCCCTTTGATTATCTCCACTCGTTTAGGCCAATCAAGTTCTTTGCACCGTTCTTTATCGAAAATGAAAGAGTCCAAGCTTTTATTAGGTTGATACTCGTAGATAAGCATTCTTTCATCTTCCTCCACGCAGTATCCAAGAATCTTGACAAGATTACGGTGTTGTAGCTTAGCAATGAGTTTGATCTCGTTCTTGAATTCTTCTATCCCTTGTCTTGACGTTCTTGAAAGCCTCTTTACGGCTATTTCTTGTCCACAAGACAATGTTCCCTGGTAACAAAAAAAATTAAATCATATCATCTTTCCACAGATATCAAAAATCGGACAAGTATGGTCCAGTTTTTGGCATGTCCAGATAAAACATTGTTATAGATATGTTGCATGCCTCTACATGTCAAAAATAATCATCAAGCTGCTCCTGAAGACAAGAAGCTGTTGAGTTATTACCTTATAGACAGGTCCAAAACCACCTTGTCCAAGTTTATTCTCATCAGAGAATCCACATGTAGCTTCTGAAATGGCCTCAAGATCAAGAAACGGCAATTCAGCATCTTCCTCCTCTTGTTTTCTGCTGGAAACACGGTCTAAATCGCGCTGCGAAATTTCTGAAAATATCCAAAAGGTTTTATCAACTTATAAGCAAAATCTTAAATCAAGATATTCATTTCAAAGAGCCACAACCGTTTACCTATTGTTGCAAGTTTCTTTCTCTTCCTCATGTTGCAGAAAGTCAGACATATGCAAAGGCAAATAAGAAATAATGCTGTAGAAAATCCTATAATGAGCATGATCCTCATCTTGCCCTTAACGCCATAGTTTTTATACTTTGCTGTGAACAAAACAAAACAAAAATTAACAGGAATTATGTAAAACAATGTTGTTGTTTCACAAAGTCTTTTAACTTACCTATTTCAGAAGTAGCAAGCCTCACATAAAGATCTTGTCCATTTTCATTATATTCTCTTATATCAATCAAATTACCAAACCAGAGAATGCATCCACTTCCTCTATCTCTAATATCAAAAGGCGAATAGGCTGAGCAAGAACAGTTTCTCAAGCATACCCTCTTACATTCATTCAAATCCATTCTCTTATCATACCAAGAACCTCTTGTATCAGGTAACTTCAACTTTGAAATCTTCAGAAAGTCTTCTTCTCCTTTACCACAACCCATTTTCACTTCTCTAACACACCCTCCTGACCAGTCCCCTGCATAATAAGCTTCTGGAGATTTAGGAACAAACCCTTTTAAACACCTACAAGCTGGAGAGTCATTGATGTTGCAGCTTCCGTAAGAGCCACACAACATGTATTGATCACAGCTATCCATTTGAGCCGATAGGTAGAAGTTCCAGCTTTGTAGGCTATCCACCCAAGTGTAACGTTGCAAAGCTCCATTGGGATTCAACTGCATTCTTGTGATCACTGAAGGGTTTTCAAGCTTGTAAGTGTAGTAAACTTCTTCCTCCG
>OVBX01004264.1:0-14958 GCA_900406325.1 Erucastrum elatum
TTTTATTAAATTAAAACATCAAACGAAACCCGTTGCAACGCAACGGGCTCATATCTAGTTTGTAATAAACTTTTATCAAGCCTAAACCAATTAGGTTTTAGTATTTTTAAACTAGATAAGAATAAGTTATGGCACAGACCTGCGACAGGCTGGGTTAAACTAAACATTGATGGTACGTCGAAAGGGAATCTGGAGATCGCCACCGCATAAGGGGTGATGAGAGATGAGAATGGAGAGTGGCAAGGAGGTTTTGCACTTAACATTGGTATATGCTCGGCCCCATTAGCAGAATTGTGGGGAGTATACTATGGCATGTGCATAGCATGGGACCGTGGTTATCGTCGACTGGAGCTGGAGGTGGATTCAGCGAGTGTGGTGGAGTTTCTTCAGACAGGGATTCATGATTCTCATCCCATGTCATTTCTAGTACGACTGTGCTATGGCTTTATATCACGAGACTGGTTAGTCAAGATTTCACATGTGTATAGGAAGACGAATCATCTAGCAGATGAACTAGCTCACTATGCGTTATCTTTACCTTTTGGTTTGCATTTTCTTGAGGTTGTTCCGGAGAGTGTTGTTGTTGTTTCATTAGAGGACTTAAACGGGGTTTCTAGACCTCGACGAATTTGCTTGTAGTTTTTATTTTTGTTTTCTTGAATAAAAAGTAGGAAACTCTCGTCTCCTGCCATCTACCAAAAAAACTAGATAAGAATAAGTTTAGGTTTTTCTATTAGGATAAGAATTAGAGTTTTTCTTTCATGTTTGTTATATAAGCCTATGCATAACCTCATGTAAAAATTTATTCATTTTCTTCAACAAAAACAAATTTAGACACCAATATCGTGTCTTTTTGAAGCCTTACCTTTTCTTCTTCGTAAACATCCAACTTCGATCACTAAGAAGGTTATCTTCTGCTAACGTGAATACCATCCAGTATCTTAGACGAGATTACACTCGTAAATAGATGTAGCAAACAACATCTAAATCTTCCAAAATTTAGTGTGAAGTCCATCACACATCCAAGAAAGCCTGAAGCCTCTAGGATCTCGTCCAACCCACAAGTGATTCTATGGAAAAAATAGTCTAACAAGGCTGTATCAATAGCTGACATTAATTAGAGTTTGACTCAGCTAGATGCTTACTTATGCATTTCTTATGGTGGTGATTTGGATAAAGTTCACATGAATTTATCACCTTGTATTAACTATGTTGAAGTGTACATGAGTTTATCGGGGAAATGGCATATTTCTACGAAGAGATTATACATTGTTTACATGATACATGGTGAAGCTTTTGGTTATCTAGAAGATACCATCATCGCAAGCAGTAGCGATCCGTAGTATAGATTCACTAGTACAACCATAATCCGGTCATTCTCCATGAATATACCAAATTTTGTATCCATCATAAACTCATTGATATATAAATTCTTACAACCTTCATAAGTCCTAAAATTCCTATTATTCCAACAATTAAAGCATGTAAATTTTAACTTATTGGGTTTTCTAACTTTTGATTATCGTAGAGCCAGTGCCATGAATTCACAAATACCATATGTAGATTGTTGTATAAGTAAATTTATCTCTAGATCCATAGGAGGTTAATCAATTTATGAACGGAAATAATCAGGAGAAGACATGTTTTTGTGTTTTCTTGTGAATGAAGAGATCTAATATCTATAGATGAATCAATGAAAAAATTCTTGACAATAAAAGTAAATCAGTCGAGAGTTCATTGGGATATTGAATTTTTAAACGGATAAAAAACGGTTATATTTTCCATCAAAGAGGCTTCAAAATTTTTTGAATTGTATAATGGAATTTAATGCATATATTGTTTCATCGGGATCCTTTGCAAACTTATAATGGATTTCTGGCAAATTACCTTCCTCCGAATTTTTAACAAGATCAACATATTTTGTTTCTTGCTCGGAATTTTCAAAAAAAAAACGACAAGTTGCTTTCCATCAAAATTCTGTCACAAATTTTCTTATGTATCTTGGCTCCCACAAAAGTGTGTCCAGACTAGTCACATGTTTGCAGCTTACATTATCGGCACATGTGTCGGTCCCTTGTCCCTGGCTATGCCGAAATGTTAATTTCTCAGTGATCAGCAGAATTCGAACTCGGACCCGAAGTTTCCTCAAGTACCACTAGGCCGTCCTCGCTTGGTTAAAGCTTAATACTTTTATTGCGTCAAAAATATGTAATTCATCTTGTGTAATTCTAGCACTAGATAAACTAAGGAGCTATGTAGTCGAGAAATTCCAGTTCAATATCTACGTTAATTTAAGTGATCTATGAAGAACATGCATGAATTCTTGGCATAATAGATATGTACAATGGCAAACAATAACTGTAATTAGAGTGAAAAAAAACTCAACTTGGATCCTCTAATTTAAATATTAATCTTTCAACTATTGGTTAAAATTTAATAGCCTTTTTAAAATATATCAACAATAACTGTTGAAGACAAAAAAAAAAGGCGAATGATAGAAGACAAAAAAAAATCAACAATAACTGTCTAATCACTCATGCAGTCTTATCTATTACAGCTCAGCAAAGATTAAGGTTACAAATGGACGGAAGACGTGGATCGGAATTCTAATGGTGTATATCAAATCAGTTAAATGTTACCAATCACACATTTAGCAAATAATGCTTTTGACTCGATATGAAGTTTTCCAAAAAATAATTGTT
The DNA here is from genome assembly GCA_900406325.1 of Erucastrum elatum. NCBI lineage: Eukaryota > Viridiplantae > Streptophyta > Magnoliopsida > Brassicales > Brassicaceae > Erucastrum > Erucastrum elatum. The sequence continues at coordinate 2,703 of OVBX01004264.1, forward strand.
TGTTGTCACTTGATTAAATAACACACTTCATTTATTTATTTTTTATGACGTCCATTTCGTAAGATCAAGTGGTAGTCGGACTTGAAACGATCTGAAAAACTGTTCTATCCGATTGAGTCTGATCTATAAAAAAACACTGCTACGTCTTGCCTCCTCAACGAGACACACTTCATATCTATCATGCAATTATGATATGGTTTCGTACTTTGGTGCCTTTTTTGGTTTTAGTTAAATACGTAATTTAAAAAGTTTATTTTAAAATGTATTAACATATTTATTTTATATTATTTTTATACCAAAAATTTTTCACTTTACTTTTTTTAACGCTGATTTATTATGACATTGCAATTATGAAAAAGATTACAAAGACGATTCGACAACCGACAAACTATCTGCTTTATGAGATATACACTTAACTGCATAACCTAAACCGTCCTATGAAAATCCATTCATGGCCCGATTTACTTGCACCATATTGAAGATCTCTTGCATGTTTTTCTTCTGTTGTCTGCATTAATAAAATGTTCTCTCCGAGACTTGAAACTTGGATTTCTAGAAATCTGTAAGAAATTGCATAGTCTGGGATTCGAACCTCAGACATGGGTGTATAAATCTTTAAACCTTAACCAATAGGCTATGGTGCTTCCACAAAAATTTCACTTTATAAAACCCTTTTTTTTAACAAAATCGTATTGATACATCCTCTATATTATAAATCACAAGTCACCTCACAAGTTAAATCTTGACATGTGGAATATACTTAATAAATTAAAAATTCCAGATAAAAATAATGCAAAGAACAATTACGTATATCTGTATATTAACCGTTTTCTATTTTTTCTATATAAAAAATCTCTGGTATTATTCCACTACTCCCACGTCTCAAGATTTTCTGGAGCAGTATATCTCTCTTTCTACGGAAGATTTAACTCACTTATTATTCTGGAAACTGTTACTTCCAATATTATTTGTAATGGCTCCGATCCTAACTCTCTTCAAAGAGTGGTGAAAATTTCAAATCTCAACCAGATAGATCGAAAACTTCTATTGGCCAAAAGTTGCATAACAATAGTCTTCGAAAAAATCAATTCAAAGACGGAAAAAACACAAATTTGTTGTGGATGGCAGATACATGGAATGACGGAATGTACTCCAAAGTTGCTAACTAAACGTTAAAGTCCAGGTTAGTAATTCTAAAACACCTAAACTCTTTTTTTTTGTCAAGTACACCTAAACTCTTCTTATTCAAATTATAATTATCGTTATTTGATTGTTTTTTCATAAACAATTTTCTCTTCTAACTGTAGCTTTCTTTTTTGTCCTTACTTTTATAGTTACAGGCAAAAGCTACATAGTGAATAGTAAAAAAGATAAGCTGTGAAGAAAACAAGTCAATAACAATTTGTGTGATGGTGATATTTGAGGGAAGAAGATTGTAAGGGAGACTCGCCTTAAAGCATGTATACAACCGTAGAAGGCCCTTATGGAACATGAGACGTCACACAAGAAAAAAAAAACGACGACAATTTACAATTAGAAGGCAGCAAATGGGACTTAAAGTCGGGCAATAAGGGAAACGTCCAAACGTCCAAACGTCCAACGAGAAAAACTGATGTCAAACTCATGTCCACGATCTATATGAAGACGTAATCTTATGAGGTTGGTAATCCTTTTTATGTGTTTATTGTTTTATAGAAATGTGGTTATGTTTTTTGTTAACTTTCCTATCGATTATTCGATATGTCTGAACAAATTTATAGATTCTCTTAAAAGCAAAATGTCTGAACAAGTATAACACTGACAATGAAGAAATATAAAAGATATAACTAAAGAAAACAAAACATAATAAAGAACAGACTACACAAGATATTTATGTCAATTATATACTAAAGTCGGTATTATAATTGTATTTATACAAAATATATGATTTTCTTCAATTTGATTTTCATATGTGATCTTTTATTTCCGGCTTTGGAAAAGAAATCATAAGTTTACGTTCATCTTTGACAATTATAAAATATAAACAGTACACTTTTATTTAAAGTTCAAAATTGCATTTTCCATTAAATTATATACATATATTTATAAAGTATTTAATACATATGTGAACTAGGCCCGCCCGTGCATAGCACGAGAGATACACTAGTAATGTATAAACCACTATTACAAGTACCGGACTTTAATTATGTACTGTTTATATTACCGTCTACCGAATCCACTAAGAGCATTTTTTTTTGTCAGCTCCACTAATACCATTTATGAATAACAAAGTTGATTTGTCTCTCTTTTCTCTGTTCTCGCTCCAATACTTTTCACATAGAAGAGATGAGATTCTTGGAGCCACGACTCACATGAACATCACTTAAAACTGAGTACTTTAACTGTTGTTTTAACGCCATCTGATTTGGCTCTATCATGATTAGAGTACTTTAACTGTTTTTTTAACACCATATGAACTGGTTATATCTTAAACCGAGTACCTTTGCTTTTCTAGTCATAAAGTATCTAATTATCTATAGTAGTTGGGGTTATAGAGAGATATGTGTCTTTTTTAATTAATCACAACGTCGATCGAGGCCAACCGACCATCATGTGGATCCCAGAAGTGCAACGGAGATCGAACTGAGAGAAATGTTACTTATTAAAGTATCGGCGCCGTCATTGCACGATGTAACTTATCTTCTTAATTTATTATGCATATATTCTCTTTGCATTTAAATAATAGATATGTAGTGATATTATGTTTCTACGATTAGCTCTACTGATCACATTATATTACTTTTTTGGCTGTGTTACGGTGGTGGTCACATAAGTGCAGAGCCGGTCCAACGTCTCATAAAATTTTTGCAATAGATCTCCAAAACTTTTAGAAAAATTATATAGACATAAGCCTCTAAAAATATATTTTAGACCCTTAAACCGATAATTTTTTTTACATAACACATTATTACATAAGACGAATTATTTTGTACTGGCTAAAAATTTATGTGTATCAAGGCTTTATTCCAGTGAGGACATAAATTTTGCAGGATTTGGATTTTGATTAATACCACGCGAGTGGTCGAAGGGAGGCCGGAGGGGGGCGTATAGTGGAAATGAAAATGTTCTTATGCTCGCCATTAACTCTTTTTTGTAACTGATGTTCACCATTAACTTATTCACTTCATTTTCATTCAACAAAAAATTGTAAGAAAAACTATCAACCAACAGATAATAACTTATTCACTTCATTTTGTTGATAATAATTTAAAATCCTCCCAAATGTCGTCACGTTCATTTTAGCACGCTCAACTAAATATTTAATACTCTTTTCATTTAACTTTATTTGTCGTTCTATATTTTGACACACATATTAATAAAACATTTAATTACGTATGTTTACTATATTAATAAAACATTTAATTTTGTATGTTTACTAGATAAAAACATTATTACCAATACACTTAACTAGATTTTGACAAATTGAAAAATAGATTAGAATAAAAAGTCAATAAATTTTGCATTGAAATCAATAAAACGACATTTATTTTGAAACGAAAATTTTGTTCCAAAACGGCATCTAATTCGAAATGGAGGGAGTAGTAAAACTTGTCAACAAAAGATTTGTTAACAAATTACTGTATATTCCTCAATTATATCATTAAAGTCATAGACTATAATTCATTGGCTGAATGATGGAAGTCGTGTTTGAATCTCATTGGAGTTCGGAAAACTGAGTGTATTCTTGTATCATTTACCAAGTGAATTGTGGTCTGTATTTTTAGAAATCAAAATATAATGTTTTTTTATTTAGGAAATGTTTGTAAATTACGAATATTGATAGAAGATTAATTCTGTTGCAGGTTTTTGGTTGAGATGTTTTATATTACAAATATAGTTAAATATATATATATCTAATAATGCTTGAGATTTTTTTTAATATTGTGTAGTTGGGTTTTCCATTAGAATTTTTGTTGAAAATTAAAATAAATTCGTTGATATTTTCCTAGTTTTGTTGGCATTTGGTGTTGGGTCTAAAATTTATAACATTTGTAATTTTTCATTTGTATAGTTAAACTAAGGCCATGATTGGCAAAATAGATGAAAAAACAGTAGCAGTATACTATAAAAGCAGTATGCTGCAGAAGTTGTATGTTTTTACTAAACTTTTAAAATATTGATTGGTAGAGAAGTATGAACATGCTATTTAAATTTATAATTAAAACTAATATATAATATATAATATATTTATTGATAATCAATATATTTTAATATATATATATATATAAATATAATTAATTATTTTATTTATTAATTTCAAAATTATATTTGCAATTAAAATGTTATTTTGAAAAATAAAATTTAAATTAAAATATCTATTTTTAAAAATAATATTTTGCGTTTAAAACAAAATTTAATTTATACAATTGATTTAATTATATTATATTTCAAAATATAATTTAATTCATTTAAAATATAATTTATATATAAAATAATTTATTAAATTTACATAATTAATTTATATTATTTATAATTAATTTATATAATTGATTTATATAATTTATATAATTTATGTAATTAATTTATGTAATTTATATAATTAATTTAAAATATAATTTATATATTAATTTGATTAAATATAATTAAATTATATTTTTATGTTAAAAATATTTTATAAAATATATTTAAATTGTAAATTTATTGTATAAATTAAAATTTTATTTTTTGGATATAAAAATAATTTTATGATATTATTAAATCAAATAAATGAACTAATTATATATTTTCTTAAATTTATAAATTATAGATGCAAATGTTCTTCCAAAAACTTCATATGAGAGCATTTGCTAGAAAGCATAAGCATTTAGTAAATGCTCTTCTAAATACTATTGCAACAAATATTGATTGGATAATGTAGAACATAATGCTAATACTAATGTTTTATCAATCAAAGCCTAAAAAACGTAAACAAAATAATAGTTTGCATCGTTTATGTGTCTCTCTTTAAAACTCATCTGAGTTTTCACTTGAATTTATAATATGTTTTTTTTGCGAACTGGAAAAAACGGATCAAAACTAACCGTATTAGCTCACTAGTATTTTTTTTTAAATTCTACATGCATTCTATTTTTAGTTACAATATATATACAAAGATTTAGTTAACTTATCAGCGATTAAACACGGGTAATTAATTTACTGGGTTTTTTCGAAAAACAAATTTGTTCTCCCTTGTTTTTCCTTTCTTTTTGTTAAGGTAGAGTAGGTTTTAGATTTAACGTTATAAAAATCTGAAGATCATTAATATGATATTAGCATTCTTAGCCAAAAAAAAACACAGCTAATTAATTTAAAACTGAATAATGGAATCTAGTACTTAAGTGCCTTCTTAGGTTTTTAAAGGACAGATGAAGTTTTTGAAGGGGCATTGTCATTTTCATGCATATGCTTTACTTTTCTTAATCACTGAAAGTTATTCTTATCACAATAAATGATAAATATACTAGTTTACAAAAAAAAGTTTATAACTATACTAGTGATGACAAAAATAGAAAAATATCATCGAGAAAATGTAGCACTTTTAGCTAAGTTCAAAAAAAAAATGTGTCACTTCTCGCCAATAAATATAACTCAAAAAGGGAGATGGTAACCCAAGATTACCTCCAATGTAAATTCCTCATCATCAACTTTTACAATTAAAAAAGAAAATTAAGAATTTTTAGAAACTTAAACTATTCGTGTTCAAATCTTTCAAATAAGAGACTATACATGAATTTCTCAACTTTTCAAAAAATTCTCTAATTAAATATTATTATTTTTGGTGAGGGGTTGGTTTATGGTGAGGAATTCTCATTGAATGACCTAATAGACCTGAACTAAAATTTTACTAACACAAATATCACTTTCTTTCACCAGTAGCACTTTGATCTAGCTCAAAAACTGAATTTACTATCACGGTTTGGTTCTCAAGATATATATATATATATATATATATATATATATATATATATATATATATATATCACGATTCACAGCTAAAACAGGAAATGCAAACCAACGAGTGAAGGAGAATGATCGTCAAGATCAATGCGGTTACCAATTGGACAGCATGTTACAACGCTTAATCGGTTGTATTAACTGCGTTTTCGAAATTGGGTAAAATAAAACATTTCAGCATATTCATCTTATGTATAAAATATATGTAACTATTATCTACAGTCTTTGAATCCTAACTCTAGTAGTATCTAATAATAGAATAGTCAAACCGAATTTAAGGGTATCAAACTTACTGACTTGTAATCTAGTCACGCAGCTATTATAGGTGGCTTTTCGCCGGCCACCATCTTAAACTATTTTACGGTTATTGACATAATTCTTCCCGGATTATTCTATCATGTCACATTACCCTCAAAATATTCCACACATACTTTTGTCGCCGTTGGTTACTTTATCTTTATCAGTTATATATTTTTTATTGACCAAAATCAGTTATATAATTAATGTTTATAACCGAATAAAAGAGAAAATGAATAAACTTGTTGGATCTACTGAGCACGTAGATATAAGGCTGAACATTTTTTCCGTTAAATTTGATTTGATTTGTTATTTGTTTTGATTCGATCAAAAAATTGATATCCATATATTTTCAAAGCAAGTTAAATATTAAAAATTAATATCCATTAAAATTGAATCAAATCACAAATAAAAATAAAAAAGTTATTTACTTCCAAAATTTTATTTTTTCTCTTAAATAAAGGAAGTGAAGACATTTTTATTTTTAAGCGGTGGCCAAGTTAGTAAGGTCATATTTCATTTTTATTGTTCCCCTGAAGAAAGCAGTGCACATGCACCCATGAAATTTTCAAAAAAAAAGATAGTGTATTTCTTCACTTTTTTACACATGTGTTTTATAATTCATAAGTTTATTCTCGTTATACTATTTGTGCACCCAGTAAATAATAACTTGCTTTCGGAAAAAAAAACATTGAATTTCCTCCTTGAAGGAAGTAAACAACAAGTATGCTTAGAAACACCTGAATTAGTCCATTTCGAAAAGAAAAAAACACACCGGAAATTAGTTTGGCAGAAAAGGGTGGTTCTCTCTTGTGGGTTGTTGTGGCAGTGGCCTAATTGTAGTGTGAAAGTATGGGTTTCTTTATGTTTCAGATTTAAACAATTCTTGGTACGATGTTATTTTTTAAATGGTAAAGTTTAAAAATTGGCTTCTGACATATAAAATATTATGATTTAAATTTTGGAATTTCTACAATAAAGTTTTTAAAAAAATCCTTAGAAATTTATTGGAACACCAATTGAATCAGACCTAATAAATATGTTACTTAACATTTAACAACTTAGGTCAATAGCTAAAACTACATTGATGGAACATAATAATAAAAAAGTAAAAAACACCATATACATGTGTTGGACACGAGCAGATCAAATGGGTTTAAGATAATCTGTCGGCCATGTTAATTAAAAGGAAAAAAAAACCGCCCCCATTTTGTCACTTGTTTGCTTTTTCCCGACGTGATCCGGCTGAAAAAAATGTTTCTTCGCCTCCCTTTTCCATGGCTTTTTGTTGTTCAACGTATGAGTCTCTATTCTGAGAACTTATCAGCAATTTCAGATATTCATATCCACACATATGTGGGAAGGGATCAAATATAGTCAAAACTTAATTAGTACGTTGGAGAGAAATATCGGTGCAACCAGCGGCAGATCTAGAAAGTTTTACTATTGGAGACAAAATTTTCAAACTGAGATGAGGTAAATTTAATCTTAAGTTTGAGATTTTATGAGGGGGAAGGGGGAAATTTATCAAATTTCTTCAAAATTTATTATAAATAGTAAAAGAAAAACTAAAATAAATCCATGGAGGACAAATGCCTCATCCTTGCTGGATGTACATCCACCACCGGATGCAACTTTATGCCTAAATTATATACGATTTTTATGAAAAAAGAAAATAATTTACGGCATGATGATTAATTACCGTAATTTCTATATATTGGGTAATAAAAATTATATTATTTCCAGAATGTGAGGTTTTGTCTAAAACACATAATAATAATAAAAATTCAAGAAAATACTTTCAGATATATAAATTAAAATAATTCAATTTATAAATAAAAATGATGTAAACATAATCGGTTAAACTATTTTTAGTAAAACTTATATTAAAATATCAAAACAGTTATATTTTGATATTAAAAAAATATAAAATATAAAATATTATGGAAATGGTGAATATATAGTTTATTAAATTGACAAATACCCGTTTGACACATTTGAGAAATACCCTAAAACTAAAAATATGTGACTTAGAAATATTGCAATCAGGAGCAAATTATATACAATGTCCCTTCAATCACCCACAAGTATAGTCTCGCATCAGAATATGGATTCGTTGACATTTTATATTATCCTAGCTAGTAAACCTTAAATCGAGCATTTCTAATCTCTTAATCAATACATGTAAAGTAAAATCCTAATGGTCCCGGAAATTTAGATTTCCACCTGACAATTTCGATCGTTGGATCAGTTTGAAACCCCATATCGTAACTAGTGTCTCCGTGTGTGCGTGCATGAGTTTTATAATCCAAAAATATGAGTCGGATTTTGGCTTTCGTTTAGTTGTGGATCCCATCGTGTTCCAATGACCCAACCTACTCAATCCGAAACATGTTCGTCATAGTTGGTGTCTCTCATTATCTATAAATAGAAATATCTCATTGCACACAAGTCATCAAACTCTCTCTCTCTCTCTCTCTCAACTTAATCTCATTTTGTCTCTCTCTCTCTCTCTCTCTCTCTCTTTTTCTTTCACAATCTCTTACAAACCCCCCACAAGCTACCTTAAATCTTCTTAACTACCTGTTATGGCGAATTTAATCCTTAAGCATACTATTATCATGCTCCTACTCATATTTTCAGCATCAATCTCAAGTACTCAGGCTCGAATCCTCCATGCAGATCGCGTTTCAAATATGGGAAATATGGATAGTCAGGCTCTCCTACGTGCGCTCGGGTTTGATCTCTCCAAGTTCAAAGGTTATAACGAGAGGCGGTTTTTAGTGGATTCGGACAGGGTTTCACCGGGAGGACCTGACCCGCAACATCATTGAATGGTAGTTTCGGATATATAATTTTACCGGAGATCCAAGCACTAATAATTGTGATTAATCTATGCAAGTATTGAATATCGCTATTTATATGCTTTTCTTTCTCTTTATACCTTTCATAAATCGTACGTACAATTTTGTTCTATCAAGGTTTTGGTATTACTATGCCTCCTTACAATAGATCAACCTCTCCTATGTATGTTTTCATGCGACTCCAATACCTTTTATGTAACTGCAATTGGCTTATAATGAATGTTCCCCGTCTTTTTCGTTTGAGTTAGACTTTTTCTTTTTTTTTTGCACAACATAGTTAGACTTTTTCATTTATAGGGAAAAAAAACGAAAGGTAGATGAGTTTTAGAATATAATGATTGAAATTAGAACTTCGAAATGCATATGATCAAAAATATTACGTTTAGTGATTTGATGGCCAAACTATTCGAGGCAGCATGTAACCCTATCTAGTGTCGAGCTTTGAGTTTTACGTAATGGATACACGTGAAATATATTTGGAGTGCACTCATTAGCTAACGTGAAATATATTTGGTGAATACATATTTTAAGGTTCCGAAAATTAATGTTTGCTTGAGAACTCTTGTCAACGACTACATATTTTAATTAATTTGTATAAAGTAACTGATAATTAATAAAGTTTTTACCAAAAAAGCTGATAATAAACAAGAATATGATATTATAGAAACAGTTTGGTGTACTCTTACAAAATAGAGTTTCGCCGACATCAACCACAGTGTTGGAAATTTCAGAGGCTTAAAATTTTAAACTATGAACTGAATAAATTATCTTATTCTCTAACAAAAAAGATTATTCTCGATGGTCGATGCGCACATATATTATTATGTCGACTTCATTTGAACGTGCTTATTTGCCAATTAATGGTTTTCTCGACTTGAAATTCTCATATATACCAGTCGAGAAACTTTCACCCGTTGAAACCATAGAATGCTTTTTCTTATTAAAGTGAAACCATAGAATATTAATGCTTCGTGACCTATATATGCGACGACAAGATCGGTATATACCTCTGTAGAAAATTAAAGGTCTTTCCAAAGAGTAGAAGAAATTAGCTAATGCTATTTTCTGTATGTAAATGCTCATTTTTTTTTTTCGATTGATAAATTTAAATTTCATTAAAATAAAATAAAATAAAGGTCTATGTATTGACTAGATTCAAAAATGATTTTGAACTTAATAAATGTTTAGCCAATCTTAGCATTTACATCCAAAATACGACTTTCAACTTACATACATATTAAAATATTTTATTTTGTAACTGAAAAAGAATATTAAACAAAAATTAGAATAATAATAATCACAGTTAATAATAATAATTTTATTTTGTTGAAGACATTTGTCTAGTAAATTCCTTAAAAATAACACAAGTACGATAAATACAAAATTTATTTATACAATATTATAGTGATTTGTTTTCGTATGGCAGCATTTGAAAACCGGACAATGAAATGGTTGTTAGAAGTCTTAAGGTTTTCTGACATGATTGTTGAAGCTATGATTTACTCTTTGGGAAAGCACATTGGAAATTATCAATTCTTTCAGAAACTGAGCATTGCTTGATACTTGCCATTCGTTAAATTGAATGCATTTGAAAATATAAAATGGGCCTTGTTCACTTTGCTTCTAGGGCATCATGGTCGTTTACCAATAAGTAAACCTACTTCAATAACCCACAACAACGATACTCATGCACAAGCTTGTTTATTGTTAGAACTCAGGCTGTGCTGCACAACATTGTGTTTGTGGAGACATGGATTTTTGGATCTCCTTAATAATTTCATAAACACCCACCAAAAGTTTGAAGGTTATGAATACAAGTGTATGGGTTGTAATTTTATTTTATACAAAGCTACTGGCGCTTGATGGATAATTCCAATACGGCGGTTCCACAATTTGATATCTGCGCGTGTCACCCGGACTACTTTAAATGGTAAGAATACGTGGCTGATGCAGGCCTCGTGGGAATAGTCGGTTGACCGGATCCCCATGGTTATCCAAAAAAAAATTATTTATTCACACAACCAATGTCGTTGTTTGTGTGTGACTATACTAGGGGAGATCGTATTATGGTTGTCAAAATTCCAATTCATGTTATGGAGGGGTTCACGTCCACGATAACTTGTTGATCTTCTTTTTCCTCCTCTTTTTCCTTGTGTACATAAATAAGCAAATTCTCTCTATATATGTTATTGTATCTGTTCTAATGTAATAGTGAAAGAAACTGATTTTTTTTTTCTTTTTAAGAAAAAGAAACTGAGATTCGGTGCATGTTAATTAAACATGTATTATAGATACATTCATGGTAATTTGCATTTGTCTTTTTCTTCTTCTTTCATTAATTATTTCCCATATCCCCATTAAGAATCCATGTCCCATCATCCGCTTGAACCATCCCGCTGTTCTCAAGAACCAACCAATGCCCAGACACTAAGTACTTATCTTCAAGAGCATCTAAATCCTAATTGGCCAGCGCGATATCCCGGTTAATCTCAAGCTTGAACTCGTCTTGGTTGTGTTGTGTCCCTGCCACGCCATGCAAGTAAGCCTCCAGGTTACGGAAATGTGCCAAGTTTAGAGACCGTTTCAGGTACTCTGATTTCAACATGTGGATCTCAAGCTCCTCCCCTACATCTCTAAACCTGTACACCGGGTAATGGGAATGAGATCTGGGACATTTGTTATTCTCAAGATGTTGAGTTGTTTTAAGGACTCAACCAGTCGTCTGAAGTTGAGGTCACCGATGCGGGGACTGCCGAAAGCAAAAACCGTGATACAAGAAAGCGTGCCTTCAAGACTTGTTGTGGTCTTAGGCCATTCGCTGTGGAGAAAGTCTGTGGCGGATAGAATCGATAGAACTGCTCCCAAGCTATGGCCTGTAAAGGTGATACTAATTTCTTCATGTTTGTACAATTCTAGTAACCTTTTAAGCTCTCCTTGAACCTGAAAATTAAAACAAAACCAAACCAGTGGGAAGAGTAGTATTTTCAGACACCAACCAAGCACAACAATCCCAAAGTCTGAATGTGAAGTTAGCAAGGGAAACTGCTTTCTGAGATACCTGTTTCAGTGTTCTAGAGCTTCATCGAAGAAGATGATTGTAACAAACTCTTTTCTTTCTTATT
>OVBX01004265.1:0-14955 GCA_900406325.1 Erucastrum elatum
TATATATATATATATATATATATATATATATTTAAAAAATTGGTATAGTAACTTAGTAAGAATAGAAAGCGTCTAAGAAATTTAGAGTACAAGGTATATATGTATTCTGTTAAAATAATCTTATATGTAAATAACTGATATAAATCGTGATCGCACATAAATATAATTATTACCATATGATACTTTTGATATAATAAGATAAATAGATAAATAGATATACAGTTGCTTTATCCAATAATAACCACATACTGTATATATTATATATACATCAATGTAAATCATCCTATTTTACCAAAAAAATGTAAAACATCCTAAACATATATACACAAAATATTCACAGTATATAAGCTCGATATGCAAGCATATATCAACAACCTATAAGGCTATATATATGTATATATATAGTTAAAAACCCTAAAAAACTTACAGAAAAACAAAGAAGCAAGGACGCGAAGAAAACATGAGGGTGTGTATACGTATTCCATTTTTCCAAGCCTAATCAAAAATATTTTCTCCTTTAATTGTGCTTATTCGAACTCTTGCAGCTGCTAAGTTGGATTCGAACTATAAAGCAAAACGGATCAGACCAATCAAAGGAGTTCAAAGGTTTGATTACATGATATAACCTTTTCAATCTTCATCTTCATACAATGTTTTACATATGTTTTTGGTTAAATGATATTCTTTTTGAAACAACCAATATCTTTCAGGTAATTTCTGTTGTCTAAGAGCTCAGTTTTCGTCTGAAGTCCAAGACATCCGTACAAACTCGTTCGCCTTCTATGAACCATCTCTTGACCCGAAACCACTAGAAGCAGATGAGGAACTCCGGTTTGATCATGAAGACGTGTTCAGTGGATTTCTTACGATCGGGACACTTGGTAGAGAACCTGAAACACCAAGATTCACTTCGGTTGCAGAAGAAGATGTAACCGGAGCACAAAGAGATATTGCAAAGCTCTTAACTAAGAAGCTAGACAAGCTTCTTGAGGAATATCCTGAGGAGGATAGTAGCAGTAAGTTGGTTGAGAGATTGAATGCAGAAGGTGACAGAGAATCAGACGATGTATGTCCTTCGCAAGGTGGGTATGATTGTACTGAGTTCACAACGAGAAGCAAAGAAGTAAAGAGGAGAGAGGGTTTACTTACAAGTCTTTTCAAGAGAAGAAAGACAGTAGAAGGAGAGTGTAACTCTACGGAGAAACATGGCACAGAAGATTTGATGAAAAGGGTGTTCGATAAGCTCCACAGGTCTTCTTCAAAGACAATAAAAGAGGACAATGATGATTATATGCACAAGAAGAAAGACATCAGAAAGGTTCTGTTTTTTTTTTTAATCTTCAAGCATTTTTACATCTAGATTGGTCAAAGGTATTATGAAAGTTAATGTGGTTTTGTTTTTGGTTATAGAATGTTCAGATCTTTCGAAGTAAAGTCCATCCTGTTCTCTGTGCACCTGTAAGAGATGATGATAAGGAGAAAGATGACAGCAGAAGCTGCACCAACCGCTCCAACCTCAAGGATCCTCCTCTTAACGGAGGGTTTCTTGTTTCAAGCTCCATCTCGGAAGCAAACAGGAAAAGAGAAAGATGGATCAAGACTGACGCAGAGTGTAAGTCAAGATCCTATTTACACAACATTGACCACTGTTCGATTCTGTTTCTGTCTTTCCAAGAGTTTTCATGTCCGTGTACTTTCTCTTTTTTGCAGATCTTGTTCTGGAATTTTGATGATCAACATACATTGCGCAACAAACCTACATTGATGTTACAAGCAAAGTAGTCTTATATCAAATGTAGTATGTAATCTATAAAATTACTATCTATTATTGTGTTGTCAAAATGTTATGTAGTCTAGTTTAAGGCAATTAGTAATAAATCTTCTATATTACTCAACTTTTACAGTTCAAAGTAGCCACATGTTTTAAACTGCTCATAACTTTCACATCTCTGCTTCAAACACTCCTGCAACTAAAATGCCTAACCGATGATACGATATGAACCACTGTTTCTTGAGCTTGAGCTCTAACAAAGATTAGAACCTATGAAATTCAATAGAGGTGTTGAACTTGATGTTTAGTAGCCCAGACCAGATTCAATCGGTTCCAGTGTCACTGATAAAGAGAGAAACAAACAAAAAGAAAACCTAAACTACTAAGAAAAACTATCAAAGTAGACACATATCATATCATGTTTATGTAGTAAACTACTTTGTTGCAAATTCTTTAACATAAAAAGCAAACACTACCAAAAGAGCACTGAAACAATTTGATTGATCAATCATCACCAAAGTTCACAAAAAAAAAGGCTAAAGCCAATATAGAAATACAATATCTTTCCTTGTAACCAATCACTAAGCTTTTTAAATCCTAACCCTCTTCTTCCTTCTCTACTTAGCCACCAAGAAACGCCCAAAAAGACTCCTCAATCACCTTCTACATAACTCTCCACTTGACCCAAACTTCATCAGCAAAGAAACAAAACCTCTTTACACACACACAGCTCAAAGAAGCATAGAGATCAAAAAGGGTCGTTACATATGAGCGCGGATTGGGGACCGGTGATTGTAGCGGTGTCTCTTTTCATCCTACTATCACCAGGCCTACTGTTTCAGATTCCAGCGAGGACGAGAGTGGTTGAGTTCGGGAACATGACCACGAGCGGTATCGCTATTTTGGTTCACGCAGTTATATACTTTTGTATTCTCACCATCTTAGTTATTGCTATACAAGTTCACATCCATTTCTGATCTCTCTGCTCTCTTTTATTATCATGTAAATGTAAGTAACAAAAAGAAGGGAGTTCATTGGAAACTGAAATGTAATGTTCACTTAATTGTCTCTTTTCTTTGGCTTCACCGTGCGATAGAAAGTAAGCAACTTTTTTGTCTGAATTTGAGCGAATAAACAGAGTTAAAGAGACTAAAGTGCTTGACAAAAAAAAGAGACTATAAAGTAAAAAAAAAAACAAACTGAAGTAATACAACACAAGTACAAACATAGTCCTTTTAACCAAATCTCTTTGTGACAGTACAACATCAGAAGAAGAAGTACAGATCTAAGCCCTAGTTTACATAAAAGGTACACCTTTATTACATTCTTATACAACGAAAACAGAGAGGGAGACACAGAACAGAGATCAACCGGTGTATATGTGGAGATTGACGGCGATGATCAAAATGGAGTAAATGGCGAAGAAGATGAGAGTGTGAACAGCTATGGCTTTTCCGTTTGTTTTGAGATTGCCGAAGTCTACTCCTCGGTTGGTTCCGGGCAACGAGAAGAGAAGTCCCGGCGAGAGGATCACGAAGAGGACAACGCCGACGATAACCGGAGCCCAATCCGCCATTGTTGTCGTCAAAAAGAAGAAAGGTTACACCTTTTAGAGAGAGCGGTGGGTTTGGAAAAGGACAGGAGGAGAGCTGGAAGAATCTAGGCAGTCGAAAGTTATGGTAATGTGATGTTTTAGTTTTATTTGAATAAATCTTGTGGTTATCACTAATCTAATGAACTTAGGAGTGCGCGAAAGTTACTAATATCGATGATTAATGCTAATTTAATCGTTTAACTTTTTCATTGAATTCTTGTTAGGCCTCGAATTATTATCCGGGATTCGGATTCGATCCGAGATTCGATCCGGATCCGCTCCGAAAATTCGGATATCCAGAAGGGCCGGATCCGAATCCGGATAGTAAAATGTTGGATTCGTGCAAATCGAATCCGGATTCGGATATCTTGATTTTTAACTCCGGATATCCGGATCCGTAATTTTTATTGATAATTATTTTAAAAATAGAAATATATATGTATATAACCAAATTTTATTTACTATATTTTTATTTCTATACTAATATATATATACAAATTTACTAACTTTGCTACATTATACATATATATAATTAAAAATACTGTGCATATTTTTATTTTTTTCAATTATTGTTAATATTTTATATGTTCTAATGTTATTTTTATTTATTATAAGGATCCAAATCCGGATCCGGATATCCGCCGGATATTACAATTTTTAGAAGTATATCCGAAGCCCGGATATTCGATAACCCCGGGTCCGGATAAGAATAGCAAAAATATGGATCCGCCGGATACAAATCCGGATCCGAATACCTTAAAATACCCCGGATACCCGATCCGTTCCAGCCCTAATTCTTGTAACCTTTTAAAACCGAATATTATTTAATCTTTTAGCTGGTAGTGGACCGACCAACCTCACAGTCCTCAAAACTATTTTTCTTCTGTCATCTGATTAACATTTTATACAGTTTTTTTAAACATATATACAGTACCTTTATTAGTATACAGTACCTACCATCAAAGCAATAAAAGTTTATCATATTCTCACTCTTACTATCTATTCCGAACTGTAAAGATTAATAATACAAATTCTATTTTCATATGAAATCTTATAGAAATTAATGAGGATATAATCCAAATCCAGCAGGTATTCTTGGTCAGGAGAACAATCCGGATGCTTTTGATATGTCATTTTCTTGTAGTATATACCACACAAAATCATTTTTGGCTGAAACAATTTAATTTATAATCACATAAGTCACGCCCACTTTTTTTTTTCTTTTTGTCAAATACCACACCCAGTACATCGCTAAGCAAGAACATATGAATGAGCCCACATGCATAAATGGTGACTTAACTAGATTAAACAGAATTGTCAAGTAAACTTCTATTTAAATTTATGTTTTACCTTAAGAAAGCAATTGTAAACTGTATTCAAAATCCAGAATTATACAATTCAAAAAAAATCCAGAACTATATTGAAACGGTGTATCTGAGAGATCACGTTGTTTATGGAACGATTTTGTTTCTTATATCAAACAAACTGCGAATTTTGACTTATAAAGAACACACTAATACAAAAATGGAGAGATTTATTATTTTTATTAGATTAGGCGATGTACATGTGAATTTGAATAGCGAGCAAGAGAATACAAACAAGAGTGAAGTAGATGAGCGTATGAACTATAACTGAAAGACCACTTGTCTGAAATGTTCCAAACTCAACCACTCTGTTTTTCCCCGGAATCTGAATCAGTACTCCCGGAGTTAGCAACACGAAGAGCGCCACCGCCACAAAAACTGGTCCCCAATCAGGCATCTTTATCTCTCTTGTTATGTATCTATAAGAGAGATATAGTTGATCGATGCATGCAAATGCATAGCCTGTGTACTTATATGTGTGTTGAGTGGGGGTGTATAATGGGTCGATAATGGCAGGTGAAAATAGAAGATAGGGGTTCTTTTGTGACAGGGAAGAAAGAGTGCTTTAGGAGGAACGGACAAATTTCTGTGACATGGAAGGATATAAAGTGATGTTAAGAAAAGTATGTTTTAGAGAGAAAAATATAGACTATGATCATCAAGTTGTGCAAGGATTCATGTGTTCACTAGACTGTGATGTCACATGGGATTTGCTTAGTATCAAAGGAAACAAAATACAAAATGGTCGTCGGGCCACTTTATTTGATGGTTTACTGTTATTTCAACTTTTACTGGACTGTGATGTCACTCTGACACTTCGGCGTACTAAAAGCACATTCAAAAAAATTAATATTGTTGACAGTGGGATTTGAACCCACGCCCTTTCGGACAGGAACCTTAATCCTGCGCCTTAGACCAACTCGGCCATATCAACTTGTTGACATAGTTATCAATGACTATAAATAATATTTCCTAAAAGGATTTTGCTCATGATATAGTTGGAAGAACTTAAAGGACCAAGAGAACACTTCCACTTGGAAAGATTAGTGCATGAACTTTCATACTTTGTTTAAGTATATGGCAGTGAATATAGAAAGAGACTCAGTTTATTCATACTTTAAAAAAAAATAGAGACTCAGTTTACAAATCGAAGTAGCTTGTGAGAACTCTCTGCTTCCCAAAGTGGTGAAACTTTTCTTCTTCCACCTTCCAATTCGTCTCCTGACAAAATCAATGCCTCATATTTTGAAATCCACACAGACACATTCTAGTTGATTCTGAAGCTGTTGTGATCGAAAAAAAAAGATACAAAGAATGCTAGAACTTATGATCTTTCAGAGGTCAAGTTGCAGCTGAATCACTCCTCAGTGGATAATGTTATAATTCCAAAAGCCCATTGTCCTTTTGATTTAACGCTGAACAACTCGTTCTGTTTGTTCTCATATGAATTATCTAATCTTTAAGTGGTATCGACAAGAAAGTGTTATGACGTTATCTATTTACCTTTTAGAAGATAGTAGATTGGTCATTAAAAAAATCAACTCAGATGCTTCAGCATTTTCAACTGCTGCACTAATCACAGTTGAATACCTAGACAATGAACTTTAACGGATTCATATTATTTAGTAACCAAGCTGACATTCCCTGCTCATGTAATTGTTGTTCGTCCTTTCATATTCTGTTCAAATCTATCTGGTCCATGTTCAGCTGCTTTACATGCTAACTTCTCCATATTAACTGAGCAAGCAACTTGTAGAAGCCGTTCTTCACCTCATGTTTAAGAATAGTTTCAATGCAGTTCTCCACTTCCTAAACATTAAGGTACATCAAAAACATATCCTTTGAAGATTCAGTCCCGATGAAATTTGCTCCATAAGTGATTTGTTTCCTCTAAAATCTATAAACTGATATTTGGTTCTGCAGAACTGAAAATTCTTAGAATCAAAGCTTCAAATTAGTGGTTCAACTACAATCAGAAACCGACAATAGTCAAGGAACCATACCATAAATCATGGAGAATAAGCAGGGAAAAGTAGTTAAAAAGCTTATAGTTTTCCATTACTTAAAAAAAACTCGACAATACACGGAATAATACAATGATATAATCGTCACAACAATTATTATTATTATCATATCAAATCTAAAAGTCTTCATCAAGAGAGAAAACATGATTATCAAACGCCCCGCCTCCACTAACGCTCGACATAACAGACGCCTTCTGGTAATCCCCAACCCTCTTCTCGAAGAAGTTGGTCTTCCCCTGAAGCGAGATCAACTCCATCCAATCAAACGGATTCGCCACACCGTACACCTTCCCGTACCCAAGCGCGCCCAAAAGCCTATCCGCCACAAACTCGATGTACTGACTCATCAGATCCCGATTCATCCCAACCAACGCGCAAGGAAGCGCGTCGCACACAAACTCCCTCTCTATCTCCACCGCATCGCACACGATCGACTTCACGCGCTCCTCCGTGAGCTTCGTCCTCAATAAGGTATAGATCAGGCAGGCGAAATCGCAGTGAAGCCCCTCGTCTCTCGAGATCAGCTCGTTGGAGAAGGTCAGACCAGGCATGAGCCCACGCTTCTTCAGCCAGAAGATCGAGCAGAAGCTTCCGGAGAAGAAGATCCCTTCCACGCAAGCGAAGGCCACGATCCTCTCGGCGAAAGTCTGAGATCCATCGATCCACTTTAAGGCCCATTGGGCCTTCTTCGCGACGCAGGGGATGGTCTCGATGGCCCGGAAGAGATGGTCCCTCTCCTTGTTATCCTTGATGTACGTGTCGAGGAGGAGACTATACATCTCGGAGTGGATGTTCTCAATCGCGATCTGGAAGCCGTAGAAGGCACGCGCCTCGGAGACTTGCACGTCGGACATGAAGCGTGAGGCGAGGTTCTCGAGGACGATTCCGTCGGAGGCGGCGAAGAAGGCGAGGACGTGTTTGATGAAGTGGCGCTCGCCGTCGTTGAGATTCTCCCAGTCGCGTGTGTCGCCGGAGAGATCGACTTCCTCGGCGGTCCAGAAGGAGGCCTCGGCCTTCTTGTACATCTCCCAGATCTGAGGGTATTGGATCGGGAACATGCAGAATCTGTCTGGGGTTGGTGTGAGGAGAGGCTCTTCTGCCATGGAAGGCATCTTTTAGGATGATGATTTTGATGGGAAGAGGTTGAGATTGAAAGATGTGATTTGGATGGTTATCTTACGGTGTCTAGGGTTGGATATTTATAATAGGGGATGGGAGGGTTTTAGGGGGTTTGAAATGTTTTGAGAGAAGGAGGGAAGAGGCGCGGAGGGAAGCGGTCGAAACGTTTTGAAAAAAATTTCACTCTTTCGAGAGAGGCTTGTTGGGGAAGATGAAGGGTAGTATTGTAAATTTGTTTGTGAGGGGATGTGATTATGCGAGGGAAATAGTAAAGTTGGCGCCAACATTTTGATGAATTCGCCGGGGGAGTTGCAAGGGATGAATGACGAGGCGAACGTCTGTGTTTCGCGTGTCGTGTTGTGAATCACACGTGCCTTCACGTGATTTTTACGATTAAAGTTTTTGTGCCTATAAATTCGCTCGCGTAAAGGTCCATTTTGAGCCCAAGATTGGATTGTTTTGCTAGTAAAACCCATCAGTCCATAGGGAAAATGGGCATTTAATTCCTCAAATCAGCAAATTTAATCTCGAACTATTACTTGCATGATTTTATTCCTCAATTAATAGTTGTATTGGCAAATTAGTGACCGAAAAAGTCAACTGTGAAATTATAAACGATTCTCGTTTGTTTTATATCAATTATTTCCGTCATTGAATTTGATAAACTCGAAATCTATAAATTCAAATCTTTAACTTTGAATTAAAACGATTTGTGGTGACGGAAAGACGGTTTCCGGTAAAAAGATAGAAAATCCAGTGCAATCACGGAAACAAATATCACCGGAAACCGTCTTTCTGTCACTAGAAATCGTCTTCATTCAAAGTTAAATATTTGAATTTGAAGATTTCGAGTTTTTCAAGTTCAATGACGGAGATGTTTGATATAAAACTAACGAAAATCGTTTATGACTTTACAGTTGACTTTTTGGTCATTAATTTGCCAAGTCAATTATTAGTTGGGGAATAAAATCATGCAAGTGATAGTTCGGGATTAAACTAGCTGATTTCAAATAGTTGAGGAATTAAATGCCAATTTTCCCTCAGTCCATAGGTATTTGATTTAATTCGTGTTTAATGTAAATTTTTAACTACTGATTTTATTTTTATAAAACCGTGTACATTTTTATAATTTTTTAATTTACATATAAGGTAGAATATATTATTTTATAATATAGATGTTTGATAATAATATTTTTATTTTTACATAATATTATATTTAAAATACTTTAACTTGATGCAATAAATGAAATTGAACTATTCATATACAAAAAATTTAACATTTTTTGTTAATTTATTTTAAAATGAAATAATATAGTAAAAAATAATTTTATTCATTAATTTTCTATGAATTATTATTAATTTTATGAAATTTTGTTTCTTGAAAATGGAACTTTCAAAAATTTTATATTTGATTAAACTAAATAAAGTAATGCTATATTTGATTAAACTAAATAAAGTAATACTATATTTAAAATTTTTTTATATAATATATACTATATAGTTCAGTTTATGTTTTTATTTTCACCATCAAGAAACAACAAATTAATTTAAATTGATTTTAAATTAGTAGCATGATCTATAAATAGAAAGAAATACAAAAAAAAAATACTTAATTTATTTTAAATGTAATAGTTATATGTGTAAATTAAAGAAAGTATTCAATCTGGCATCTTTGTTTCCAAAAAAAAGTCATGTTTATCATTTTATCCATGTTTCCAAAAAGTATCAAAATGTAATTCAGTTTTAATAATATTGATATATATTGAGATTTTGTCATTGTCTTTTAGAATTATTTACGGCTATGTCATTCTCTTGTTCAGATTTTTTAAATAGTATTTTAGAGCTATTTACAGTGCTATACTGTTCTCTTATTTCAATTTTTTGAATAATTTGCAATCTCAAAAGAAAAAATTCGATCAATAAATCGAATTAATCTGAAACAATTTTTTTCTACACCAATCACATTATAGCCCAAATAAAAAATTACAAACTTAATTACAAACCAAGAAGTGCAGATCAAATACTCCATCTTAGCAATTACATAGTTTAAATATTATCAAAAATATAGCAACTTGTATCTGTCTGTTAATCTACAATAACTATTTATTTATCTAAGTATATTTTCAAATCTTTTTTTGGACAAAATTGATTCATTGTGTAGAGAATAAAGCATAAGGATTTAGGCCAGAAACAATGTTGTCCAAAAGAAAAGTGCTTAGACAGATTTGGTTGATGATTTGAACCGTAATTAATTAAAAATTTCTTAAACTGTTAAAAAGGAATATTCAAATTACGTGGAAATCGAAAATAATCCACTATATATTTCTCATTATAAAAATGAAATATTGCAAATACCAATTATTAGTAAGCAAATAAGTAAATTTTGATCTAGATATTTGCAGAAAATATTTTTCAACCAGCTTATTAGTTACTATAGACAGGCCCGACCCTGATAAGAAGCTGAAGAAGCATGAGTTTCCAGCCTTTCAATATATGAATTTCGGCCAATTTTTCCAAAAAACTTCAATAATCTAGTGGTATTATGTGGTAATTTAGAATTCTTACGTCCTAAGTTCGAACCGTGAGCTGGTCATTAGCCAACCAATTTTTTTAAGTAGCTACTGGTCATCATAATGTCAGGACCGCTATAGATGTCATCATATTTGAGCCAAATTGTAAAACAAAGCACATTTTCCAGAAATAGGTAAGGCATCATTGAAACCGCCTGGTTTATGAGAAAGAAAGAAGTTGAAGTTTTGTGATCTGTGCAATTTTCTGAATAAATCGATTATTTTCCATTATACTTAAGAAAAACTCACTTGGTCAATTGCAAAACAAACATATGTGTTGACAAGTAGACTGCATCGTAAGTCTATATATCGGCGCAGACATAATAATCAGTCTACTATCGCGATACTAATCTGAAAAATGACAAAAACCATGTAAATTGTTATATTTTAATAGTGTGTAGTCCGTTTTCAACCATCCAAACTTCAAATATAAGCAAAAAAAGTACTCTTGACGATTTACTAATGAAGAAAAATTGTGCTTACAGAAATGAAAGTTACGCTATCAGAGTTTCTAGATAAAAATGGAGAGAAAATGAATTTTTGTTGGTTTAGAATGAGACTAAGTTCTAGAAAATATTTTAGAGGAATACTTTGAAAAATATTGTAATTGAAAATTTTGAAAAATAACCTTACGATTTTCTGGATTCATTTCTTCATCATCTTTGGAATGTTGTACTTCTTTGCAAGAACATTCTAGAATTCATTATAATCAATCTCGCTAGGTTCGTCTTCTTCAACAGTCAAAAATTAAATTTTATCGATAGATTCGTAATCTATATGATCATATGATCTTTTTCTTTTAGACATGTATGTTAAAGACATTAATAATGATAAATAAATTAGAATTTATTCTGACTCGGTTGTCTTGATGAAATATTTCGTCATGTTAATGTGATTTCAACCGTTGATGTCGAAATGGTGGATTTTGAATATGCTCGCTTCATCCCTTTATACATATATGAAAGAGATATTTCTTTATTCACATCACATATAAATAAGATATAGTGATAAGAATGACAGTTACCATGAAATGTATTTTCACTTTCTCATACGGTAAACAATACAACATCAAAAGTTTAACATGAATTTTTATAATATAAATAAATAAATAACACGTGAAGATTACCAGTCAGTTTCATTCTAGCGTGAATGAACTATAAACGATATTTATCATACATATCCTGTATATAATTTTTTCAAATGAAAAGAAATTATTTTTCTCATATGGCAAAATTAGTCTTACCATCATATGTAAATACATTTTAAGAAGATTTCATTGTTTAGTAACGATCCAATGATGTTGGAGCCCCTTTGTTTCATTATTTTTCTCTAAGTAAATTCCATCAACTCTAGCAATCCATGAACGTATTTCTCCACATCGATACAAACTGGCACCTCTATATGCACGCCATAAAATTTGAGAATGTTCTATTGTATGTCCATGTCGTAAGAGGCAACGCCATACAACTCTGTTTATTGCTCCAAATTCTCTAACTGGAATTTGATATTTATCATTGACTTTTAATTCATGGAGATTCTCAATTATGTCTGTGTTAGATGAACAATTAACTTTGAGAATGCTTCCTGGATTGAGTTTATTTTGAAACTCTAAAGTATTCAGATTACACGCATAACCTCCATTCAAACCAAAATGCATAGAAATAGCTAGCACAAATATGCGATAGTTCATATTTTTATATAAATATATTTGTTGATAAAGATAATTTGATAGACTTCCAAGTGGAATATATTTACAGATTTTTGTAAACATGCTTTAATATCTTATTAAATATGAAAATTAATGGCTAAAATAGTATATACCTAAGAACCAATCAAATTTGTGGTCGGAAAAACATTTGAGTTCGAGAAATAAGGTGAATCAAATAAAATTAGACCAAATTAATTAAACATGCAAATTAGTATTGACCAAATACACATACTATATTTAATCAAATTTGTTTCCAAAGTAAAAATTTCCAATTTTCAGTGGTAGACAAGAAAATTTCGACTTCACTGTCCAGCACCACAATAGTTGCATTTTGAAATATATAATTTATAATTTATGAACATTTATTATTTAAATTAATATTTTATCTAAGTCAGCAGTATTAATAAATAAAACGCAAATCAGCAAGATCGCATGCAATAGTTTTCAACTTTGAATTTTATTCAATATTAAAACATAATTTATCATATATAAATATCTTGCTTGTGAGTTGCAGGTTGAGATGGATATCGCTTTCTCTTTGAGGCTGTGTTGAGGAGCGGTAGATCCGGCGAGCTGTGGTAGAGGGTGGTCACAACACAGAAGTGAGAGCCTGCGTTTCTCCTTCCAGGCGATGATATGTTCGAGGACGGCAGGGAAGATGTGGAGGAGTTTCACTTTTGGGATATAGCGAGTGGGGTCGCTCGGTGCTCCGTTTGTGGTGTCTAGATCATTGAGTTTGACCGTGAGTTAAGAAGGTTATTGCTGGTCGATTTTCTCGGTGTTCTAAAGGAAGAAGAAACAAATCTGATTATAGCTGAAGATGTTTTAGAAATCAACCGAAGAACACACAAATGTGTCATTATTGGAGTTCATGCATGAGATAGTTTGTTCTTTCCGATATCTGAGTAGTGAAGCTGTTCACCGCATTCAACAAACGAATTTATAGCTTATAGGCTGAGGTTCAATTAATCGGTTACCTTGGATGATGATGATGATGAGGCTGATTAGAACAAACAGAGTGGAGGAAGAGGTGGAGTTCACTATAATGATTAAACTGGTGAGTTTTTAGGAGATACAACAACTGAACTCTCAATCTTCAAGATTTAACTGAAAGAAATCCTAGATAATCATGAGCCAGTATGATAATATATTTTTGGCCCAATGAAACTTGAAGCCCGTAGCAACATTGCGCTCAACGATATAGCGGGATTTGATGACATATATAGCTTGTCACATGTCTCTAGAAAGAGCACCCCTTTACTGAAATGGTACACGGAGAAAAGAGAGAGTTGTGTTCTGTTATTATAGATAGATAAACTAGGTGTGTGTCCGCTCTTTGCGTGGGATATTGCTATACGCTGCTATGTGGTGTGATTAACCATGTTTTTGCTTGAAAATGTTATATGTAATACACGAAAAAGGTGTAATTATTTATGAGGTGTGGTTGAAGGAGAACCGATTCTTTGAATTGATGGATTTGGTTGGTTTAGTCGTTTAAACGGGGAAGTAAATATGTGTGTTTAGTTGGTTGGGATTACTTATGCTTGATTGTTCCGGGAATATTTGTGGAGGTAGATCGGCTTGGATTCCCATAGCTATATAGAGACAGATTTGGTAAGGATTTTGAAAGGAAAACAAAATCTCTAATGAGCATGTAGTTACAAATATAATTATAACAATTCAGCTGCTAGTATGTGCGACTGTTTATCTCGTTCTTGCAAGTGTTTCCTGGTTTTTCCGAGCTAGCTTACTTAAAGCATCTGCATTATTCACTGGGTGGGTCGTAATGTTAGTTGGTCGGTTCTTCACTAGCAGCCACGTCACGGGACATCTTGTGAAGTGTAGGGTTGTATATGGTTTCATTAATAGTGTTAATTATGACAAGCCCATCAACTGTTGGTTGAATGGATGAAACTACTCATTTATATCTTCTCTTTCGATGTGTGAATGTGATGGACCTGACGAGGGTTGGATTCCCCGGAAACTTCTTCTATGTTTTGGCCCTTTGGGATCCCCTTCGGCCTATGCAGCATTCCTCGTCACCATTTTGACATGCGCGCATATGTGTTCGTACATAGTAGCTTAAAGCTTTAGTGTTTTTTGTGCTAAGATGGTAGACATGGAAAAGGCTAGGAAGTTGTGTTCTTTTCTTGCAGCTCAGCCGTTACAGGCTAAACAAAAGTTCTTAGTTACAATGGTTGTCAGTGTCAACCTCGTAAGAAAAAGAAGGAGGTCTTTTAAAATAAATTTTAGCTACTTTGATGGATCATATTCACAAATCGATGCTGAAGAACACGAAAGTGGATTTTTTTGGAGAAAAAGAGGGTGTTAGAGAAAAGATCAACTATATTTGTTTTTTAGTGAACTAGTTTTATATAGCTTCGTCTTCTTTTCCGGCACCAAGCCAATTGCCGAAATCGTTATCAGATTTTATTCTACAAAATGATGGTATAATTTGTGGAATAGGAACAAACAAATATGTATGATGAATCTTAGTCCAACGACTATGTGAGCTTGTTATGTGAGTCATGTGACTAACCTCACCTGCCCCATGTAAACTCTCGGAGAATAAACCATATATTATTAGTAAATGACTCCCTTATATATAAAGTATGAAAAGAGGCTCGCAAAAAGGTGGAGCATCACATGAAACAAGCTCAAGATGTTCCCCTAAAAGTATGTTTCCCGGTTTTGAAAACATCAACGCAAGTAGATATAGGTTTCTAAATTTGAGAACTATATACTTTTTTTTTTTTTTTTTTTTTTTTTTTTTTTAATTTTCTTTTTTTTAAAAAAAAAAAAAAA
>OVBX01004266.1:0-11034 GCA_900406325.1 Erucastrum elatum
GGAGAAAACCTTGAATTGTCGGATGATTCATGTTTTCTATTCGAGTTTTATGGAGACAAATCAGTTTTCTCATACATCTAATTTCTGATCTTGGTAAATGAACAATCCTACGCAATTTCTTTTGGAGAATTCTCACTGCATAAGAAACACAAGTAGAGAAACATGAAACTATCACATCATTTGAAACATTTTTCGAGTTTATAAATAAATATATTTTAGAAAGACAATAATATTACACAAGGACAAACAAAGTCGAACGAAACTAGAAGCATGCTTAGAGGTCATGAAAAAAGCTGGTTTTTACCAGCGAGTCCAATGCATTTAAAAACGCAGATCATATATTAATCATAGAAGTGCTCCAGTTCAAAGTCCAAAATTTNTCCTCCAGTTCAAAGTCCAAAATTCCGCTGAGGCTATGGTCTCCTAATAATGAGCAGTATGAAAGCTCGAGCTCTTCAAGCAATGGAAGTTTGACGACTGCTTCGGCAAGTCCCTTGCTTGGTATTGGATAGCACATTGAAACTAAGGCTTCTAAGATTTCTTGAACTGCAAATAATTGGGTGTAAAATTTTAGAAACGTAATCAAAGATAAGGAACAAGAACGATAAAATGCAAAACATTATTACAAAATATATTTTTTTCCTAGCATCCCTATAAATTGAAGCTAACCATTAAGGCTTCTTCGCTCAGAGGCATAACAATCATACAACATACATGATTTTAGAAAATATTTTTTTTGTGATTTTTGTGGTTGTTGCTTTAAAAAAAAAACTTTCTGAAGTGTCAGATTCTAGCTTTAAAAAAAAAAGTAAGATAACTTGAAGAAAAAAAAATAAATATCATACTTTCAGTGAAGTTTTAAGAAATTTTAGGATAATAAAAATGTGATTGGTAAAATATTTGGTTTTAGAGACTTTGTTGTCCAAACAAAAAGTTTAGACTTTANTTTTTTTCCTAGCATCCCTATAAATTGAAGCTAACCATTAAGGCTTCTTCGCTCAGAGGCATAACAATCATACAACATACATGATTTTAGAAAATATTTGTTTGTGATTTTTGTGGTTGTTGCTTTAAAAAAAAAACTTTCTGAAGTGTCAGATTCTAGCTTTAAAAAAAAAGTAAGATAGCTTGAAGAAAAAAAATAAATATCATACTTTCAGTGAAGTTTTAAGAAATTTTAGGATAATAAAAATGTGATTGGTAAAATATTTGGTTTTAGAGACTTTGTTGTCCAAACAAAAAGTTTAGACTTTAAAGATTTTTAAATGTTTTTTTTAAGTTCATTTTAAAGTTTTCAAATTTCTTCAAAATTCTTCAAAATCGAATCATCAATCTGAGCTATTCATTTGGTTTAAGAGACTTTTTGTAATGTGACATAAAATTTTCTTTAAAATCGGGGAAAACTCTAGTTGATATTTTCTATAAGAAGGTTTTGATTAAAAGAAATAAAGTAGATCTAAGGGAATTTCTCAATATGGTATATAAATTCAATTTTTTAACATTTGCCGTTAGTCTGGCAATATCATGACTGGGCCTTTTTATAAACTAATAATGTATTAGAAAAAGACTAGAAAGTCTTGAAAACAAAGACTCTAAAAAGCCAAATGGTTAATCGCGAGAACGATCTGGATTAATTTAATTATATTTATATTCGTTTTGTTAAAGAATGACTTAAATGTCAACTTAGATCGGATAAACCAAAGCATTGGTTTAAAGTCCACTATCGGCTAAAAAAGTCCACTATCTAGGGTTTCACTTCTCAATTTTTTACAACATTATTCACTTCGATTTCTCAGCTTCGGTGATCATTCACAGCGCATGGCATTTACCAATAGACACTCTGAGACCCAGATGATATCCGGAGCGACCAAAAGGAGCTCCGCGGTAGAATCAAATGTTACCTACAAGTACTGTGATATGCTCAATAATGATTAATTAGAGATCGCACACCCATGCATGTACTAATTTTTACATTTTTATACATGGATATTTATTTTTCATAACTACTTTTACATATTTTAGATGTGTTGTTTATAATTACTTTTACATATTTTAAATGTGTTGTAGTATAACTAATTATATTAAAAAAACCTGGACTGAATCAATTAATATGGTTATTTCGGTATACCNTGTTTATAATTACTTTTACATATTTTAAATGTGTTGTAGTATAACTAATTATATTAAAAAAAAACCTGGACTGAATCAATTAATATGGTTATTTCGGTATACCGTGTCTCTCTCTAAACCTATTTTAAACACATTGGCTATTTAAATATTTTTAGGTTTTTTACATAAAAATCGAACTCATCTAGACCGGAAGAACCCAACTCCAAACCTTTACATAAATTTATAATATTCTAGCGGACCTAATTAAAAAACAATAAATAAATAATCAATGTTCATGTCTAATTGTTTTATAAACTAATAAAAAAAACTTTTTTACGTATTTGGCTAAATTAAGTGAAATNTCGAACTCATCTAGACCGGAAGAACCCAACTCCAAACCTTTACATAAATTTATAATATTCTAACGGACCTAATTAAAAAAAAAATAAATAAATAATCAATGTTCATGTCTAATTGTTTTATAAACTAATAAAAAAAACTTTTTTACGTATTTGGCTAAATTAAGTGAAATAAAAAAAAGTTTTTTAATTAATAAATAATTATATAGAGTGAAAAATTAAGTGACGATAAAAGTAACACATTTTTTTATTTTGATTTAAGTTATTATTTTATTCACAAAACATGTCTTTGAATTATGTTTTTAGCTACGTAATTTTTCAACCAATTGAAACTAAAATAAAAAATAATTTAATAAAACAAACTAAATCAAACGTTTAACCATATATAAAACATAGTTATTTACATTTTTGATTTTATAATTGGCACAAAGTTTATATTGATTAACTAATATATAAAAATAAGTATTATTATTATTATGGTAATATAATTAATTATGTGAATTATTGTTAAAGTAATATAATTAATAAAATTATTAAGCTAAGTAAAATATGAAAATACAATTAACGTAGTACTACTATTCATGTTTCTAAATAATTCTTAGTTATATTGCTATATATGTTTTCAAATAATCCTAAATTATCAGTTTTAATAATATAGATGACTAGTATATATATATATATATACTTTTTAGATATATTACCAAATCAAACTTACTATCAAAACAAACGTCTTCTTTGTTTTTGTGTTAAACGTCTATTTGTTACCAAAGAATGCTTCATTTCTTGACATTTTTATAGAAAAATGTACGACCAAATTCTGATTTTGTAGATTATTTATCACCAAAGCCATGTCCTTCAAAACAACACCTCGCTTACCACTACTTCTGTCTTCCGCAACAATAGACCGTGAGATCAAGAATCTCTGCAAGGAATATTAATAGAAAATTCTATAGAGACCTTATGCATATTTGGATTAGAAGATGAGATCATTGTATCTTCTTACACTTTTAGCTCCACCTTGTTCTTAATGCTGTTTTGCCAAGGTGTTGCTCTTTTTGATTCCCTTGATGAAATATTCTTTCATTTTAGTGATATTAACAGTTTAGCAAAAGCAAAAAGTTATGGAAAAACAATAAGCCTATATATACACACTTATCTTTCGGACTTCGGAGCAAATTTACTTGTCACGGAGCATGCATGCTTATTTATTTCAAACAGACTTATTAGTTTAAAAGCAAACTAACCGACTTCATAAAGTAAAGATGTTTGTTTTAAATATGACATAGCAACGTTTTTTCTTTCATAAAGAGTATACCCATTTTGTAGAATATATTGTTTACCAAAAATTTAAAACATCGCTATGTACTGGAGTTAATTTACAAGAAAGTCTAGTATTTACTACAAGAAGACTTAAAAGTTTTTAAATATCCAATGGGTTAATCAATCCCCATCATGATCTAGAGTTTGGATTACTTTTTTAATGTATTAGAAAAAGACTAAAGTAGCAGAAAGTCATATTTCGAAACCCCAGAGCCTTGCTATAAAAGCCCACCTCCTAGGCTTCACTTTTCATATCTCAGCTTTAACGATCATTCACATAGCAGAAACCTTTCGCTTCAACTTGCCTATCTCACTCACTCAGCGCCGATGGCGAAACCTGATGTTCGTCCTGATGAGTACTCTCATATGCTCGATAATGAAAAACAGCGGAAGATACAACCTGCCGTTGTCACTCCTTTTCCTGCTCCTAAAGTCATGGACTTACCTATGGTACGCTCGAGCTATATTTTTCTTACTTTTCATGTGTTCTTTTGTTATGGGAATTTTGATTTATTGGGAGCTTCTTGTTCCAGTTTCAAGGTGAGCACAAGGAGAGCTTGTACTGGGGAACTTATCGCCCTCAAGCATATTTTGGAGTTCGCGCTAGGTGTTTTTCATGAAACGTCTTAATTGGTCGCACGTGGTCACTTTTCAGATTTGATTATGGTTTCCAAATTTTAAGAGATAATCTACATAGACATATTATATCCCTAAGATTGTTAATTTCTTATATTAAAATTCTTATCAAATTGTCTATTGCCTCTAAAATCTTAAAACCGGTCATGTTTAACACCAAGCGGAGTATGTTAAGTATATTATGAATCATCCTCCAACCGCCCTATATCATGTGAAACGGTTTCGCATTCTTTTTCAAGTTANTAAACCGGTCATGTTTAACACCAAGCGGAGTATGTTAAGTATATATGAATCATCCTCCAACCGCCCTATATCATGTGAAACGGTTTCGCATTCTTTTTCAAGTTACAATCAAATTGATGATAATTTGTTTGTTGACAATGCAGAGATCCTCACCCCCTCGTTGCAGGCTTGATGTGGCTCGGTGGCAGCGAAGGGAAGCCTGTGATGAGGCATTTCTGTGAAGAAAAGGACGGTCTTAAGTCCTTTGGATGGAAAGAACACAATGGAATAGATTATGGGCAGCAAATCCTGGTTGAAAACGACGATTTGGTATTGGAGACAAGTTTTGTCAAGTCTAAGGTGGGCAGCCTTGGTTTTGGAGGGGATTGGTCAGTTCGGATTCATGTTGAAAATAGAGCGGGGTACGTAGTAACCATTTTTCTAGTTCAACTTTAGATGCTTTCATAGATGTAAATATAGTGTTGCTTGATTATCCATATTAAATTTTTCTTTCTTCTTTTTGAGAAAAATAAGGCAAGAAAAGGGAGGCGTGAATCTCTTCTTCTATATAGCTGACGAGAGTGGCAAAGTTCTAAATTTAGGGCTTCAAGACAGTTCTACCCTGGTTTCTGGTTCACGTACAGATGTGGGAAACTGGCAGTTGCACGTAAGATCAGCAGAGGTAACTTTTCATTAACTTGTAGTGCACTTTAGAGTTCATAGGCTTTTAGTTACTTCCTTTGCTGGAAAAATTGTTATATAGAAATCATCTATGTCGTCTGATTGGCACTGAGAATGTGTGAGAGAGACTATGACCTTCCAGTTCAAAACTTTGTATTATCGTCACGTCCACATAAATGATAAATGATACTATAGTATATTAAAGGTCATTTCTCATTCAGATGATCCCTAGCTAACATAGTGTTCTAACTGTCTTAGCTGTTCTTTATTTGCAGGGTCCTCCTCCCGAATGGCATTATTGTGGTTTCAAGAAGCCCAACTCTGTCAATCTATCTGATTTTGTTCAGAAAAATCTGGCTGTTAGTTAGATTGTCAATTTTTGCAAGTTTTTCCAATAGTACACCCACGTACAGATATATATATATACATATATTATAAATATCACTGCTCTTACATGCCTCTCGGTTTGTATATTTTCAGAAAAGTAAGTCTGGANGATTGTCAATTTTTGCAAGTTTTTCCAATAGTACACCCACGTACAGATATATATATATATATAAATATCACTGCTCTTACATGCCTCTCGGTTTGTATATTTTCAGAAAAGTAAGTCTGGACTGCTCTCTGACACAGCCGAGGATGATTCCAACGTCTATGTGTTTCAGGTAAAACAGTCTTCATCAAGATATATACATTTTTATTTAAGAATAACCATCCCAAATCTACTCATACTGATTCAATGATTGAACTGTTGCCATGCAGATATCCTCGACGACCCAGTCCTCTACTATTGATATTGCCTTCATATCTGGGATAGATGTAGAAACTGCCAANCAAGATATATACATTTTTATTTAAGAATAACCATCCCAAATCTACTCATACTGATTCAATGATTTAACTGTTGCCATGCAGATATCCTCGACGACCCAGTCCTCTACTATTGATATTGCCTTCATATCTGGGATAGATGTAGAAACTGCCAAGATGGAGGATCGTACAGATCATCTTACAGGTTGTAAAGCCTCCTTGTATCTTCAAGCACTGATGTTCTGATTATGATGGATTGATCGATATCATTTCTTTAACACAATAAAGTCTTGCATAATCATTTCCCAGCCAAAACATGAATAGTTTGGATAGGGGAGATCGGGTTACTTTTTGTCTGTAGCGGGTCACATGAATTTTTTTGTTTAAACACCCTTTCCTGAAAGCATATATATATTTAGGATAATCTAGTAATGATTTTAGTTATCCTGTGCACTCGTAAGCCGCTGATCTAAGTTTCCATCTTCAATCCATGTAGGTTTGGATCTCACTAATCTACTTCAAAAGAAACATGACGCATTTGATGATAAGTTCAAGGAATGCTTCAACCTTTCTGAGGTGTGATTCTACTCTTAAGTTTCTTAGCATTAGTATATAGAATCCATGGATTTGGTGTGCTTAAATATGGGAATCTCTCGGATCATCATGTCATTCCAGAAGCTTGACGCTAAAACTTTGGCGCTTGGTAAAGCTGCCATTGCGAACATGCTTGGAGGCATTGGTCACTTCTACGGTCAAACAAAAGTACATAATCTTCTACCTACGCACCCTGTGCTGCAGTATTGGTCAACTGAGCTGTACACAGCAGTTCCGTGCCGTCCCAAACTTCCATGGGGACTTTTGGGGGATGAAGGTTTCCATCAAATGTTGATCTGGTTCGTTGTTTATTAATCCATCATTCCCCAGATTAAAATATTTTTTTCAAGTTTTTTATTTATTAAATTATCATGTGGTGTTCTTGTGTGTGAGGTTGATTTAGGCGTTGGGATTTCCGTATAACCTTGGACATTGTTGGACACTGGTTAGACCTAATGAACGAGCTAGGATGGATTCCACGTGAGCAACTTTTGGGCGCTGAAGCTCTAAGGTTGTTATATACAAATACCTTTTGACTATATATCATTAATGTTTGTCGTTACGTATATCTATAAATCAAGAGTTTCTAACTGCAGTATGATTGAGCACGACCATGTTCAGTACCCGGATGTTGCCAGTCCACCTACACTACTTTTGGTGTTATGTGGTATGCGGTTCTTTCTTCTTTTCTTTTGTTACTGCTTCATTAATCATTCCATTTCTAATATGCACTTAATTTTCACCAAGATTGCTACATGCGTTCTGGTTGAGAGAATGCAAAAAAGGTTTCAAGGTCCAACTAAACTCCATGTTGACATTTTTCTTGCTTTTTCTATTCTTTTTTTTCGCAGATCTGATAGATGGGATACAGAAAAATAAGTTTAAAAATGAAGACGGCGAAGCGATAGTGTCGTTCCTGGAGGGGGCTTTTGCTCGGTTAGAAGCATGGTTCAAATGGTTATACACATCCCAGAAAGGTATCAATATGGACGCTTTTTCAGTGTATCTAGCATTTTATCTTATATCAGCCACATTGAGATGTCTTGTGAGTTCAACTATTTAACATAATTAATATGGTGTTTCTTATGACCAGGGAAGAAGGAGGGAAGTTTCTATTGGCGTGGCAGAGAGAAGAGTACAACAGAGCAAGAACTAAACCCTCGTGTAATATTTCTTGATTATTAGTGAAAACGTCAAGTTTCATGAAATCATATTGAAATTGTATGAAATTGTGCATACAGACTGTGGCCTCAGTTTAGCATTCCTTACACATGTTATCATAATGTTTACTTTAATTGCTAATGCATGCAGACTGTGGCCTCGGGAATGGATGATTATCCTCGCGCTTCACACCCAAGTGACGATGAGATGCATGTCGACCTCAGATGTTGGATTTATCTTGCGGCAGAATGCATGAAGTCCATCACAGAGTTTCTAAAGAAGAAAGAAACGGTTAGAAGAGGATAGACTAAACATTTCTCCAACTTATCCACGGTCACATACAATATATATGTGATTTTGACCTTAAAAAACCATTGGACTCCTGCAGGAGGTGGAATACAGCTCAATTGTCCAGCAGCTTTCAGATTTCCCTAATCTGAATAAGGTTTATTTTATTATACTATTGTCTACTAAAATATGGTGCTTGTATATATATCTTCTTCTTATAACCACCTTCACTTATAATTCTATCTATAGATGCACTATGACCGTGGTCATGAGACTTACCTTGACTTCGGTAATCACACAGAAAAGGTAAGAAATTATATATATATATATAT
Source organism: Erucastrum elatum (assembly GCA_900406325.1). Taxonomy (NCBI): domain Eukaryota; kingdom Viridiplantae; phylum Streptophyta; class Magnoliopsida; order Brassicales; family Brassicaceae; genus Erucastrum; species Erucastrum elatum. The sequence continues at coordinate 8,513 of OVBX01004266.1, forward strand.
GAATCACCCCATGGAGAATATATATATATCAAGATTTAATATATTTGACTCACCAGGTTAAGGAGGAGCCAGAGCTAATATACGTTCCTCACGTCGGTTTTGCCAGCTTGTTTCCCTTCATGTCTAAAATCATCCTACCGGTGAGTTATATTGTGAAGCAATCTACATCTACTTCATTATTTTTAAGGAAAGATATCTAAAATCTCACTGTTTTTGGACTTGCATGGTGAAGAATTCTCAAATCCTCGAGGAACAGCTTGATCTCATTTCAAGTGACAAACTAATATGTAGCGATTACGGAGTACTTTCACTTGCCAAAACCAGGTGAGTGAGTCTTCATTGATACCACAACTAAGATCTATCATTACTCAACCCTCTTCGGTGGTTTGGTGAAACAGAATAAGAAAAGCTGTTTCATAACTTTGTTCTTCAATGCAGCTCTTTGTACATGAAAGAGAACGCTAAGGACCAACCCCCATGTTGGAGAGGTCCTATATGGATGAATATGAACTACATGATTCTTGCCTCCCTGAAACATTACTCTGGAGGTAATTCATTTTTTTTTCCACTCCCCCCCCCCCCCCCCCCTTTNCACAAACAAAACTTTTATATTAACCAATGAAAACTTTCCTTGCAGTGAAAGGAGATTACAAAAACAAGGCGGGAGATATTTACGAGAAACTAAGGAACAATCTGATAAGGTATATATGCATAATTGTCAAGAGTAAAATATGTGTGGCCTAAATTAAATATGTGTGGCCTCACCTATATGTGTTGTTGATGCAGTAATATCGCTGGAGACTATGCCCAGACGGGGTACATCTGGGAACGTTATAATCAAACTAATGGAACTGGAGAAGGTGGACGTGACTTCACTGGATGGTCTTCACTTATCCTCTTAATCATGACCCAAGACTACCCTAGTCTTTAAAAGCCCTCTTGATTACAAGTCTTGGCTACCAAACCCGGCTCACTTCTGAAAATAAGGCATATGCCCACACTTTTTCCACTAGAGTTTCTATTACCTGATTTAAGAAACTCTAGTATTTCTATTTCTATATTTTCTTATTTCCAGTGTGTTTTTTTCTTTTTACAAATAAGATTGAGAGCTCGTTTGTGAGACTCATCCTAAAACGAGTGAGTTAAAGGGTGAGAAACTTAGTTCTCTTGTGTGTGTTCTGTTTCTTTTCCTGTTATTTTTATTCAATAAAGAGATTCCTGGGTTTTACTTTTGTGTTTCTATTCTTGTAGCATCCCGTAGTACATTTCAGCCAGGTCTATGCTAGCAACCCGTGATATCCAAAGTTTTATACATTCAAATCTCCTTGGAGATTATGACACAAGTTCCATCTGAAAATCTCTCGAATTAGCAATATATATTAATGTCCCGGGTTGTACAACATCTTCACCTTCTGCTATCGAATTCATTATTAAAGTCTTTAAATGGTGTTCACTTGGCCTTTCCTTTAGCTACACGGAACTTTATGGTTCATGTTACTAAGAGTTTTGATCTTAGTAAACTGAACAGTCTTAAGCAATCTTTTGGAGGATTCTCACTGCAAAATAAGCACAAGGGAAGATGATTATCACATCATTTGAAACATTTTTCGAGTTTATATATTCTAGAAAGTCAATATTACTAAAGGTCACACATTACACAAGGACATACATAGTCCAACGCTACTAGAAACATGCTTCATGTAAAAGAAGGTTTTACCTGCGAATCCAATGCAGTTAGAAACACAAATTATCTTAATCAGAGTCCAGTTNAAGTCCAACGCTACTAGAAACATGCTTCATGTAAAAGAAGGTAAAGGTTTTACCTGCGAATCCAATGCAGTTAGAAACACAAATTATCTTAATCAGAGTCCAGTTCTAAGTTCATAACGTCCATAGTGTCGTAGTGGTCATTGTAATACTCATCTTCTGATAAACCAGCATCAGAGAAGCCATAAGGGTAGTCATCTTCTTCTAAATTCACGTCGTTTGAATTAAATGGATGTCTCACAACTTTGATCCTCTCGTAACACCGTTTCTTTAGATCCCCGTGAAGGCCAACGTGGGAGCAATTGCGTAAATCAAGATGCTCCAGGTTAGGACAACTATCAAGAATGGAGTTTAAACCATCTCCTGATAATCTGTTCCCGCAAAGCTGGAGGTGGCGAAGTCCGGGCATTGTTTCAGCGATTGCTAGAGCAACATCATCACTCTTGTTGTTGCCTGGAGGAGGCCTGTAATCCACACAGTTTTTTTTTAAATGTCTTCAGATTTGGACAAGACCGGCCTACAACTTTCAAACAGTCTCCTGATAATGAGCAGTATCCTAAAACTGGCCAGTATGAAATCTCGAGGTCTTTAAGCAATGAAAGTTTCACGACTGCTTCGACAATTCCCTCGCCAGTTACGCCAGGGCACATTGCAATTTTAAGACTTCTCAGATTTCTTGAACTGCAAAGAGTTAGGCGTACAAAGTTCAGAAATATAATCAAAGATGGTTAACAAGATAAGATGCAAAAAAAAAA
>OVBX01004267.1:0-14953 GCA_900406325.1 Erucastrum elatum
TATATATATATATAAAATTTTATTCAATGTGTTAATTTCTTTAATTTATTTTATTTATTAAAAACTTAACTATACTTATAGAATACATAAAGTTCTTATTAGATTTTTTAAAATATATATTTATTTGGTTATTTATATATTTATGTTATTAGTTATTACATATTTACCGATTTTATCAATATTTAAAAATAGAATTATAAGTATTATATGAAATCTACTGTAACAAAAGAAATAATAAAATAAAAAGATGCCGAAAGATATTGTGAATTAATCAATTTTATTATTTAACTAATTATAAATTGATTTGACTTTATTAACTTTAATAAATTTTCAAAGGAACACAAAATCTAATTGCATATTTTATGAATAATCATGAAGTAAAAATTTGTTTTGAATAGTATTTTTACATAGAATATACCATTTTTTTACAATATACTGCCTTATATAATTCAAAAAAATATACTGCCTTATAATTACAAAAGGTTTCAGCATTAGTCATGCATAAATCTTGCATTTCAAATTAAGATATTGATTAGCCATAATGGTAATAAATGCAATATGATTGTTTTTGACAGAATCTACTACTGTCAAATAAATGCAACTAGCTTTTGATCTGTGCGTCCGCACGGGTGATTGTTTTCAATTTAATATCTAGTTAAGCTATATAAAAATTTGTTAAGTAATTTATTTGTAACAATTTTCTTTTCATTTATGACATATAGCAATTTAATTTATAATTTAATTTTACTTCTTTTCTTATGTTGGTTTATGAATCATATTTATAAAATATAAAAACAGGGCGTATATATATATATATATATGATTTCCTAAAAAAATGAAATATCATAGATAATAAGATTCATATTTGAAAAATATAATGTTTACCTTTAAAACATAATCTTAAACAACATAATACAAATTTNAATTTAAAGATAATTTTCAAAATTAAATTTTAGTTTTAAATTATTTTTCTGTTAAATTGCTTTACAAATAAAATATATAAAAAGGAAACTACTAAACGTGAAATTATATATATATATATATATATATATAACTGATTTCCTACAAAAAAATAGAAAAAAATTCACAAAAGAAAAGCATAGTATTTAAAAAAAATCCATTTGAAACATAATCTGAAAGAACCTAATAGATATTGAAAAAATTAAAGTATTAAATTTTTTTCTATCAACCAGTATTTATAATAAACAAAAGAACATTTTTTTGAAAAAAAATGTATATATTATTACTATACACAAAATAAATTTATTTGGATTTCATGCACTTACATATTGTGTTGTTACATATGCCCTGTTGAGTGCTGATAGTAATATCGATTTTCCATTAGTAGTTATAAAAGTGACATAATTTATACATTTGGTTTTATACTCTCGGTTTATTAATAGATGTCAACATGCAGGAAAGTTTGGCCACATTAGAGGACTAAACCGAATAAAAGATGATAATTGGGTCTCACTATCAGATTGGCTGGGTTAAGACTTAAGAGTATGTGTATCAAATGGGCTTTTATTTTATGATGTTAAATTAGGAATAGGACATTATCATGTGTCTCGGTTAATTTTTAAAACAAAACTCATTGTTTAATATTAATGGTATGAAAAAGTAATTATTGTGGAAAACTATGGTTTAAGTACTATTTGTACTTCCCTTTTAATAGATTAGATAAGTTGTTTTTGACAAAATCTACAAATGACATTTTTAACGTCCACATTGTTTCAAAACTACCTCATACAAGTACTTAGCAAATAAATGTCAATTGCTTTTTGTAAATAACAAATGTAGCAAATAAAATATATGGAAATTAATTAATAGTAAAAGATTCCCACAGATCATTTTTATATATATAGTATGGGTATTACAAAAACTCTGATAAAATGTTTATTCGTAGTAATGTTAGCAGTTTCGTTGTCCAACAATAGCTAAACATGTAGAAATTTTAATGAGCACGTATTTATGTTTTGCCTTCATATATAAACATGCCTTCAAAAGTTTTATTAATACTATATTCGTTTGGACATATATAATAACAGTCTTCTATTGATATGTTATAATACTATGATATTATGGACGAACAAGCTAATATTTTAATTATATCATTCATAATTAATTATTACTATTTGATTTAGGTGCAGAGATCCAAAAATTATCTTATGACCACCAGGCTTGATGACCTCTGTGATACTCTGTGTTCGGATTCATATGGATGGTTTGAGTGTCAGCAGAACTGTTTTGCAGCTGGCTACTCAGGTTTTGGAAGCTGTGATAGAGTTGCCAAAATAGATAGACCCATCTTTTCTCTACGAATGGATGAGTTTATATCCTAAAAATTCCTAACTAATGAACCTAATCTGCCTTTTGTAATAAAAGCGACACAATATAAAAAAAAAATGTGTTACAATTATATATCCGCTTTGTTTAATTTTCTCTGTACCTAGTATATTACAAAACATATCCTTAATACATTAGAACAGGAGATTTTGATTTTTTTTAAACCGAATGTTAGGACCAACATTGGCAATTGGCAATGCATTGGTATATATTAGACCTACATGTTGTTTAGAAATTTTAAGCTTTTTTGCATTATTTAATTTATTATTAAACAATATTAAGTTAAGACTTCCACATTGGACCAACATTGGCAATGCTTCCTAAACATAATATAAAACCAACATTTCTTAGTTAAAAGACGCTTATTTATGGAACTTTATTCATTATTTGAGCTTGGACCACATCACTATAACATTGTTACTCTTTTTAATTTGATAATATTGAAAATAATAAATTAATTTAATCAGTTTAAAAAGCTAACATAAATTAATTTTATCCGTTAATAGAATATTGATTTGTTCATGATACACATATAAGCGAGTAATCATATGTGTGTTAGACCATCTTCAATGGTTCTCTATTTTTTTCTATATAATTTACACTAAAATAAAATATTTCTATTATAAATTAATTTTCGCTTCAATATTATTATTTTATAATATAATTCCTATATTATATAGGGAAATATAGATAAATGTCACTATTTTACTCTAAATTATAGAGAAAAAAATTAGTATGCCATTAGAGATGTCTTTAGAAACAAAACTTTATACTATGACACATGTACTGGATTTAATGTTTATTAATTTGTTATTTATGGTTAGGATCTACTCATTTTTCTCAAGGTTTTGTACTCGATATTGCTTGTGCGCGTTTAGTCTTGTAATTGTACCTTCAGTTTCAATAGATTTTGGTTTGCTCATATTTTGTGATATCAATATACTCACAACCGTCCATTACCACAAAAAGATTGAAGACTTTTTTAAAAGATTTTAATAAGCTGTAAAACATTTATGTGGTTGTTGTAAACAGCAAAAATCAACTACCATCACAACATTTGTAGATGTGAACCTCAATACAACTCAACCTTTCAATGTAAAAAAAAATCTACATCAACAATTAACCAACCGAATTATCTGTTTAATCTCATGTGTCATTGCAACTATCGGCCTTTCATATTATTTGTTCTATTCTCATAGGTCACTCCAATTTTGATTTAGCAGATTTAGCACGGCAATACCAGTTTTGCCTATTAGTAATCACCAGATTTTGGTTTGCTCATATTCTCATGTGAAAGCCTATTAGTAGTCACCAGATTTAGCACGGCAATACCAGTTTTGTTCTTAATAGGCTGAACTTGTTGTGAATAACCATCGTTTGGGAATTCGTAAGTTTGGAAGAAAATGTAAAATACTAAAATGTAAGACGACGAGGATAAACAGAACTTGACAAATCTTGATACTCAGCATAACAAGAAGATTCAAAAGTATTGCATGAATAAATCCTCATTGTTGTAGCACTTCATATTTATAAACAATATAAGTTATTGAAGTTTCACTTGTGGCCCATGGTCTACATACTTGCATGAATAATGAGTGATGTTTTTTTGTCCATTGCCACTACTAAAGTCTCATGGACTGCATCATTAGCCTGGCTTGTTATTTTGCTATATTATCCTATAAGTAGGAGGCCCTAATAAGTCAAGGGAAAAAATGACTAATCTAAAGTAATTAGTAACGCAATTGACAAAAAGACTTGGTACAATACGTAGAAGAAATGAGGTATGACAAATGTTGTTACCAATCATTAATTGATAAACACGGTCGTTATATAATGTTAAAATTGTCTTCGGTTAGAAAACCGTTCCAAATCAAAACATTGTCGAAATACAAAACTAAGAAGAAAAAAAACTAAAAGAGCAAAAAAAGGCCGAAAGTGAAATACAGAATAGTGTAATCCAACATACGGTGAGCCGCTTTTGAGTTAAGCTGCTGTGGGCCCCCATAGTAAAAGCATGTGTCGTTCAACTTCTCGCTTCGGTAGTACTCGGGGTGAGTTGCTCCTACGGAAAGATTTTGGAGGGGTTGAAACTCGCTCTCGGTTAACGCTATTCTTAGATTGCTCATATATGCGACTTTCCCCCTTCCACTATCCGGAAAATACCCCGACCCCATTTGGGTTTTGGTGTGCCGCCCAGATTCGTTTTCGTTTGTGATCTCGCCACCCCACTGTACATTCGCCGCGTAATCGGTTTGGATGGTAAAAAGAGAGGCCGGCCAATAACCCACCGGCTCGAGTACATTGTGGCCAAATATGATGCCTAACCACCAACTCTTAGATTTTGTATCCTGCATGTTATTTGTTTATTTATTGGTTAGAATATATATATATATTTGTTTATATACTATTTTTGAGACACTGAAATTAAATATATACAATAAGACAATAGTTATAAAAAAATTGGACCTTCCATATTCTGATTGTCAAATCGAGTTGATCTCCTCCAAAGATAGATGTTCGAGATATGGCACCTTCCACCATAATTTCTTTACTAGTTTGTACGAAACCGCCAGTACGAAGATTGTAGCCTCCGGTCGCGTTGTACGCGTTCGTCTACAACATAAAAACAACTAAACATTTAAATCAATGATTGATTGAACTTTTGAATTCTTTTTATCATGGCTCCGATCATATTTTAAAATTTACGAAGCAACTAGTTATTAATACTTTAAAAAAAATACTTATGATATCAGAAAATGAAATCGAACAAAACTAAACGTACAGTCCAAAAAATGAAGAGTCGGGGCTGTGAGTCATTATAAAAGTCTGGATAAACCTGTTTAGTAAGAACAAAAAAATACAGGTTAGATAATAGACTAGAACAATTAATATAAATAATGGGTAGTTATATTGTCTGTTTTGTTTAAACTACCTGCCAACCAGCCTCTATACTGTTTAGGTCACTATGATTGTAAGAACCGGATGTTAGCCAGATTTGCCCCAGACTGAATTCATTATAGCCCTCTATTACGGGATGCCACACGTTCATCGTCACCTCTGTTCCGTAGATTTTTGGCTTGTTTTCCATAGCACCTATTACATACTGATGAAAACTATACATGAATTAGAAAAGAAATAAAATGTTATGCATTCGATTTTTTTCAGTATAGATTGTCACGGTTTCGGGTTTGAAAATTCAACTCCTAATATGACTACATTTTATATTACATTAGGTTTTGGACCTTAAAAGTAAAACTATGTGGGCTGCGGCCCTCTTTGTCTTCTTCTAATGGGCTTTTATTACGTAATTAGGCTCGATTTGTTACCATGGTTGGTTTATATATCGTTCGTTATTTATGAAGAAATAGGGTTAAAAACTTAAAAGAAACTAGGCCTTCTGTTTAGTGTTTACTGTACTTTCTTTGTTTAATAAAGGATTGTTGATAGTGAAATTTGAACCACGCCCTTTCAGACCATAACCTCAAACCACTAATTTAGTTTCCTATACTTTTTCTTGTAATCTCTATAATATATTTTAATAATTAATTTAGTTATTATTAAAGGTTCTCAATATTTGAAATGTATGTTAATAGCATATGTATTCAGTACTATAGTTGTATATTTCTATATATTTAAACAATAATATAAAATTTTAAACAATTTCAGTCTTGGTTCGGAACTTCAGTTATTATGGTGTATATATATTATCTTGCATACTTCACTTTGTAATTTAAATTGTAACTCTTATTATTAATTAATAACTAAGACGCACGCATATTATAAAAAAAGAAACTAAGGCGCATAAAAAAGTAGTTACATACCTCATGACTTTTGGTCCTCTCACTGATGCTGGAGCTTGAAGTTCCGTTATGGGTTGAAGTAGCCCTTCTAATTGGTATCGATCCCTCCGGACATCTTGTTCCAGCTTGGTGCCAGACTTGCCAATTGCTGCCCATTTCCGCCTCTTTTACGACCATATCTGGTATGTGTGTGGGCGGTTCCTGTAACATTGTTTATAAAACACAAAAGATTACTAGATTTTCCCCCGAATATACAATAAGTTGATCCTATGGGATTTACAACGCTATGGGATTTACAACGTAAGAATTGGAAACATGTCTTTGAAATTATATAAAGAAAGGTGTTTGAAAAAATAGAATTTAAAACAGTTTCAAAACAAATCAAAAGGGAAAATGAAGAAAAGGAAATACCTGAAGTTTGTGGTTCTTTAGAAGGGGATGCCCAAATGCCGGTTGATTTTCTCTCAGAACGCAATCGACAGTGTCGCCGTCGGGGCTCTTTCATTTTCAGGAAAATAAAAATTGAAATTGTTAGTTAATTTCAATAATATTCAGGTATAATATTAAGAAGCATACCTCGATTGTTAAAACCGGTGGGGTTGAGCCTCCAACCCCAGCGGTTAGGAGAAGAAGCCATAAGAATATAACCCATTCTGCTCCATCAGCGTTCGCCATCTTTCTCTTTAGTCTTGTTATTTCTAAATTCTCACGACTATGAAGAGGTTGAGAGTGAATGCCTTAAGTCAAAAAATGAAGAGGTTGAGAGTGCAATGTATTGAAATGGTGATTTCATCGACCAACCCTATGTATATATATATATATATAAAAAGTTCCAAGTTACGGAAGATATTGGATATAGAGAAAATGAAAATAAATAAAAGGAACGTCCATATAAGAATGTATTTCGAAACCCGTGTTTTCTTTATTTGGAACATCCCTAAATGGCAACCTACGAACAAAGTTCACGATATGTACTTGGGTGGGCAACCACGTCCTCCTTCATGCTTTATTTTTATATTTTATTTTATTATAAATGTATATCATGCTTTTTTTTTGTTCAAAATATATCATGCTTTATTATCTCTTATTATTTCTCCAGACAGTTGTATCTTTTGTTACGTCTCTTTATTATATAGTGTGATATAGTTCAATATACATAGATACGCACTTTAACTTCCTGATATCTGTACAGTTCAACAGAATAAATAAATTAAAATTAAAGGAAATGCACCAATAATTTGTAACGAACTTTGTAAACACTATATATATCACAAAACATAAACTCTGTTCCCCTTTAAATTATTTTGGGAATAGTGCTAGATTGTTATGATTATAAGAAATTCAATTTGTATCTTTTGGGTAAAACTGTAAAAGTTATAAACATAGAGAAATACTAATAATATTCATCGGTATGGATCTTTAATCATGAGGTTGAGTTTGTGTTGGAAATAAAGATAAATTATATAGGTGATGATAGTTTACAGCATCCCAATATTTTGTATAACTAACTGAGATTTTTGTAAATACAGTTAGCAGTATACTACATCTGTATTCCACTTATTTTTATTTTCATATTGTAAAATCTAAGAATGTTAATAAATCATAAGATTTATAACTTTATAACTGAAATATTTAATTAATAAATATACTTGGTTCTTTTTGATCAATAAGCTGATGATAGAGCTTCTTGACGCAGCATTTACATTTGAGAGGGGCATTAATTATTTTAGTAGGAAGCTCAATAATTGTTAGTTTTCCTTTTATGTTCTGTTGATTCAGTTTATCGACCGATAAGATCGAATAAACTCTAATCAAACTAAATGACAAAGCCTATAAGGTAGATATTTCAAAAAGATCAATTCTATACGTCGAAATCCAATATCAAAATCCACGACTGTCAAATATGGGATAGATGAATGCATACTTTTTTTTTGATCAAACCAGACTTTAAATTAAAAGGAAACTCCAACATTCAGGTTACAACACTTGCAGGAGAAGAAACAACAGAAAGTGCAGATTTCGCAAGAGTATCTGCAAACACATTTGCTAAACACGGAACAAATTTAAAAGAGATAGAGGTGAGGGATCGAGACAGAACATAAATGTCATGAATCACCTCCCTAAGAGCCACATCCTTGCTTTGAGTCTTCAAGAGCAAAATAAGGTTCTTAGAGTCAGAATTAACAGTGAGACTGCTAACATGAGAAGAGACTGCAGCTGCAACTGCATCTTTAACCGCCAAAGCCTCAGCCACCAGAGCTGAAGGAACATAACGCCGGTACGAGGAGGAAGATTCTGCCAGAGTATCTTCAGAATCTCTAAGTTGCCACCCAAGCCCACAATTTCCTGTTTCTTTGTCCCATGCTGCATCAGAAAACACAGACCAAGTAAACGGGTTAGCTGCAGGTACATATGACGAACCGACCACATACTGTGGGACAGAAGGCTTTGAGACAATCGTCTGAGCCGCCTTCCAGGCTTTAACATCGCAAATAGCTTTTAAGACCGTGCTCTCCTCTGAGAACACTTTGTTTTCAAACACAAATCTATTCCTATTTGTCCACAGGATCCATAGAATCCAGGGATAAATTGGTGTGCTTCCCACTCCCGTCGGAGGCAGGGAGATCATCTTTTTGCATTGCGTGAGGAGGGACGATACTGACTCGACGCTCTGTATTCCTGGTTTAAATAAACAAGGGACCAGCTCCCATACTCTCACAGCAAAAGGACATTGGAATAGCACATGGAGTTCTGTCTCACGCTCACCACAACGCTTACAGGCTGGAGACACTGATATACCCCTAGCTTCCAAAACCGAACCCACAGCCAACGCTCTGCAGTTTGCTTTCCACATGAAGTGTCGAATTTTTGGAGATGTATCTACCTGCCAGACACATGTTTTCCAATTGATATCTTGAGCTCCTGCATCCCCATTATTGATCTTTGCTATCGCATACCCCGACTTAGTTGAATAATCCCCGGAAGCATTAAATAACCAAGCTCTTTCATCCTCTAGAGAAGTGGAACTAGGGATAAGGCTTCGAATCTTCCCCTCATACTGAGGTAAGGTCTCACGGATCCTTAATACATCCCATTCATTTGTTCCTGGTACGATGAGATCACTTACTTTCCAGAATTGGGTAGCTTCAGTAGGAGGGCCAATTGGACTCGACGGTTCCGTGGTAGACAACCAAGGTTCCTTCCATAAGTCGACATTGTGCCCCGAACCTAGTGCCCATCCGAGTCCCTTTAGCAGCAAGTCTCTCCCCACCAGGATACTTCGCCATCCATGAGAAGCACAAGAGGGAGGTTGGACCGTTAGGAAAGAGGAATGCACACAGTATTTTCCGGAGAGGGTTCTAGCAATAAGAGACGATGGGTTCTTTAGAACCCTCCAAGAAAGCTTTGCCAGCAAAGCATCATTAAACTGGCTTATTTCTCGGAACCCAAGTCCCCCCGAGCTCTTGGGTTTAGTCATTGTTTGCCACGAAACCCAACAGATTCTTTTCTCCACCGGTGACGCATCCCACCAGAATCTAGTGAGGACAGATTGCAATTGCTTACAAAGCGACATGGGTAACTTAAAGCAAGACATGGTGTATGTTGGCATTGCCGCCAAAACTGCTTTCAGCAAAACCATCTTCCCTGCTCCCGAAAGAAATCTAGACGTCCAACTATGAGCTCGTTGTCTGATACGGTCAATCAAGGAGGCAAATATATCACGTTTCCTCTGACCAAAATTCTCCGGTAGGCCCAAGTACTTTCCTAAACCTCCTTCATTGAGGATTTGAAGCTGCTCCCGAACTCTCCTCTTTGTAGCACCAGGTGTTTTTGCCGAGAAAGTAATTGATGACTTATCCAAATTTATGAATTGGCCAGACGCTTCCTCATATTTTTTAAGGATCGTCACAAGTGCTCTGCAGCTCCTCGGGTCTGTTCTACTAAAGAACATTGTATCATCGGCGAACAGTAGATGGTTGATGGCCGGACTACCGCGAGCCACCTTAACTCCGATTACTTCTCCTCACAGTTGGGCTTTCTTACATAAACCCGATAAGACTTCCGTACATAGTATGAAGAGGTATGGAGAAAGCGGGTCGCCTTGTCGAATCCCTCTTGAAGGGCGTACACTACCCTGCGCTGCTCCGTTGATCAAGTATGAGTAAGATACTGTAGTGACACAGGACATAATCCACTCTATCCAAACTTCATGAAAACCAAACCGAGAAAGAACATCTCTCAAAAAGGTCCATTCAATACGGTCATACGCCTTACTCATATCTGTCTTTATCGCCATACTACATCGAACCCTTGCTCCCGAGTGTTGAAGGTAGTGGAGAATCTCATGTGTTATAAGCACGTTATCCGAGATTGATCGTCCTTTGACAAAAGCCGACTGATGCTCTGATATCAGGTCCGGAAGGAGTGGCTGAAGTCTCCGAGAGAGTAATTTTGCGATGATCTTGTAATGAGTATTACAGAGAGCTATGGGACGATAATCAGCAACTTTCCGCGGTCCCGTAATCTTCGGAATAAGTCTTACATGCGTCTCGTTTTGTCTTGAGTCCAACTCGCCTGACGAAAAGAACGTCTGAATATCACTCACTACATCTCCTCCAATGATGTCCCAAAAAGATTGGTAGAAACTTGCCGAGAAACCATCCGGTCCCGGCGCTTTGTCAGGGTTGATCGAGAACAAAGCCTCCTTTATTTCAAGGGACGAGGGGGGAGCAATTAACCTCTGATTCATCTCCTCCGATACTAGAGGGGATATACCTTCCGCCACCGTAGTGGCAGAGTTAGCCTCCTGTGATGAGAAAATCTGGGAGTAGTAGTCTGTAACGCATTGCACAATTTCTTCCTCCTGGTACACGGCTTTTCCACTAGAATCCTCTAAAACTGCAAATTTGTTCAAAGCCCGACGACCCCTTGTAGTAGCATGAAAAAAACTGGTGTTCTTATCTCCACTATTTAGCCAAAGGATCCTACTCCTCTGTTGCCAGAATAACTCCTCCTCCTTATAAGCTGCTTCCAATAGTAAAGTGAGCGACGTGATGCGTTCATTATCCGGGGTGGAACTGGATAAAGCAATCTCAAGGTCCTGCTGAGTGCTCTGAATTACAGTATTGCTGTTCTGATTTTTCTCTCTAGTCCAGAGTAAAATTCCATGCCTGATAGTACCGATCTTTGAAAAGACAGATTCCAAAGGATCTTGGTTCCACTGCTTTTCAACCAATTGTCTAATCTCTGGTTTGTCCTTGAGCCGACGATCAAAACGAAACAGACCCTTTTTCCTTCTTCGTTTAACATCAAAAGAGATAACCACAGGCCGGTGATCGGACCCCTCGAACCTGAGGTATTCGCAACTACCAGCTGGGAATTTTTCAAACCAAGAACAATTTGCCATTGCTCGATCGAGTCGAGACTGAATGAAATAATTATATCTGGTTCCTCGCCAGGAGAGATGGTTCCCGGAATGCTGCAAATCCCATAGACCCATCTGGGATACAAAGCTTCTGAAGGACAGAAAAGACCCTTCCCATCGCGCCAGACCTCCAACTTTTTCAGAGTTGTTAAGGAGATCATTGAAGTCCCCGGTTAAAAGCCAAGCATCTTCTCTATCCGATCCTAGTTCCGTAAGTTTGCTCCAGAAGAGAGGGCGGTCCGCAGGGTTTGGAGCACCATAAATAAAGGAGACAAAACAACTAGTTCCACAAGCCTCAATTTGAGTATCAATTATATTAGGGGAGGAATAAAGAATGTTAACCTGAATATCGTCTCTCCAGGAGAGTGATAGACCCCCTGACATTCCCACCGGTGGGACAGTGAAGTGATTATTGAGTTCCGAACGCCTGAATAGCTTCAATACTGCTTCATCCTGATTTTTAGTCTCCATTAGGAACATAACTGCTGGGGAAATTCGCTTCTGGAACTCCCGAATCCGCTGGCCTGTCAAGGTGCTCCCAATTCCTTGACAGTTCCAGCTGATACATGCTAAGGAAGAGACCCTTGGAGAGGATGAAAATCCTTCTCCTTCCTAGACATCGCCGGGAAAGGGTTAGTAGCAGGCTTCTTTTGCTGGGTTTTCCTCTGGCCTCTGCCTCCCGCTATAATAGCATCCACCATCAGCTTTCTACGGGGAGATTGGAGAGAAGAGGAGATACGTTTCTTCTTCATTTTTGCTCCCCTTAGTGGACTACGAACTGTTCTCCTTTTAACAACTCTTTTACCCGCAGCCTTATCAGTCAAAGCAGGATGGATTGGTTGATCTCCAGATTCTTCAGTTTCCTCAGTGGTATCTGATCTTAAGGGTCCAAGTCTTAAGGAAACATGAACCCTGTCCTCACTGAGCGTCCTTATGGGAGACCTTTCACATAATCCCAGCCTTCCTGACTCAAACACATTAGAACTCGATGGACGAGTAGAAGTAATTGGAAGTCTGGGTGGAGTTGTCATGTCCTGTTGTTGTTGAATAAACACATCCTGTGGGAACCCAGAGACTTCAGCTTCGGCCCTCGCACGCTCATGACCCGAGGAGCTAGTACGTTGGGTGTTAACTGATAGTCTTCCTTTAGCAGAGACTCTATTTTCGCCAGGAGAACTTCCCGACCGCAGATCAGACAAACGAGAAGACAGAGATCTCTTGTTCATGTTTGCTTGAGCAGTTGCAGGTGTCTGATTTGAACTGGAGTTGAGTTCTAAAATAGGAGATACTCGATTTTCTCTTGGAGGAACAGAGAGTTGTCCAGATTTTTCATGAGCTTTTACAGTCGAGGAACCCCCATCAATAGTGACTCTATTGGAGAGTCTTTCATCGCGCGGGGGGAGGGAGTTATGAGGAGCTAGGTTACTGTCGTTGTAGCGGCGTTTGTTCTCTTCAAAACCCGACGTAGGACTCCTCTCCAGCTCTCCTCTTCTTGCCGGGGGGGACAGCCGATGGGACTGCATAGAGTGATAGTGAGAACGAGATCTCCGCTCGTACTCCTCTCCTCTGTCATCTCTTTTATAGTTGGTCCACCGCGCGCCTCTCTCCTGGGGTGGTGGAGCCTGACGGTTACGTTTCCTATCATCCTGTCTTCTTCTCTTTTCATCAATACTTTCCAGAGTATTTTGTTGGGAAATGCCCAGATACCTTCGAGGTTCCTGCTGGGGGTAGCGGTCTCTCCTATGCTGACAGTTATCATCTTCATGGCTGAGAGACTTGCAAAAGAAACAATGTTTCTGCAAATACTCATATTCCATTTCTATTTCCACAACATCGCCCTTTGGTAATTGGAGATCCATCTTCATAATGAGAGGTTCAAGTCCATTAACAGAGACTCGGAGCCTAGCCTTTTTTGCTTCCTTGTCTTCCACCCGACCCAAAACAGGTCCTATAACATCGATGGTTTGGTCATTCCAGTAATGGAGGGGGATCCCATGAACGTTTACCCAGAAAGGTATCTGGTTAGGGAAAGCCTCAGAAACAATTGGTTCCCACCTTTGGAGAATTACCATCCATCTCTTGAAGTGAAAAGGAGCCTTTGAGAGGATGGTTTGCAGATCTTTTTCCGACTCAAAACCAAACTGGAAAAGAGAGGGACCTAGAGCTCGTCCCGTGATTTTTCCAACAACGCTCCAATGTTGCAAGAAAAAATCGACCAAAGCTCTGGTTTTTTGGATAGAAGGATTTGTAACTCGACCTATGAGAGTAAGCTTGTTCTTCTCAATGAGCTCAGAGATGTCCGATTCAGGGACTTTGACCAGCGGTTTTCTCTGGAAAGTGTTAGTGGCCATAGCTTTGCCCTTCTCAGCCCGCGAATACCGATGCGCCATAAGGTAGCCAAGAAATCAACCAGGGGAAAAGGTAACCTGAAGCAGTAGTCGACTACAAACTGTAGTAAAATTAAACTGAAGCAGGAAGTGACTACAGACTGTAGTAAGAAAAGTGATGACTAGAATCCTTGATTTTGGAGACTTGACGAACAAGGTGAAGATCCAAAACAGGGGAGAGGTCTAAGAAACTAAGAGCCTCCACACCCCTCTTCCATAGACATCTTCAGACCAGAGCTAATCTTCATGCTGACGTTGTTGCGGTGCGAACGGTCGGCTCCGGCGGTCCCTCCGACACGGTCGGGGGAAGAACCCGGTGGATAAAGACCAGTTGTTCTAAAGACCGGTGGAAATTACTTTAAGTAGTAGGACTTTTGGAAAAGTTTGGAAGGTAAAAGATGGGTTGAAACTAAAAGAGGAAGGTCAACTTTCGAAACTTCCTAACAGCCGCTGGTTAAAGACCAATATTGAAACTCGGGCCTGGGAGAGAGTTCCCTAACTTTTGCATCTATGAAGAGAATATTTTTATTTATTTGGCTTCAATGATGAATGCATACTTATGCAAAATACCAACAACGTATTATCTACTGTAATGCTATAACGATAAGAGGTGAGTAAACAGTGTAGAGAACATAAGAGGTGTGTGGTCCGGTCCAGTGAAGGGAAAATCATTGTTGGAAACTTTGCAAAAAAGGCTCTATTCTATATATCAAAACAATATAGATAGCCCGAAAGTGGAAGGCCAAGACTAAGGATAAATTTTACGGCATATTTAATATGTACGTTTGAAATCTTGACAGTAATAATAATATAATATGTCACATTCTTCTATATTACATTATATCAATCCGAAAAGGGTCGATGATCTATTTCCCCACGAGAACTATCATATAGCATCAGATCCTCACCAAACTATGACCTCGTGCTAGATCTTCACGAAATAAAAGTTCTAGATGTATTTCTCCCCGAATTGATAGTTTAGAACTTAATTACCC